>CM044106.1:123321-212639 GCA_024174645.1 Lemna minuta
CCATTGATCATACTCTAAAAAAATCTCACTCCTACTCTAATATAACCCTAATTTCACCTCTAATAAATGATATAGTTGATTACTAACTAGGAGTCATTGCGAATATGACCCTATGTTGCTGATAACATGCATATTTAACTTGAATTCTTATCATATTTAACTAATATTCATGCTTATCTTATGTAATTATGATGCATGTTATCATAATTTTTGTGAATTTCATCATTGGCATGCCATTTTTACTAAATTTCACTGATAACATGCAATCTTAACACGCAAAACTATGATTATTAATGCAAATTAAGGCATAAAAGAGGGATAAGAAATAAATCCAATGAAACAAAGTTGGCATCAATCAGAGTTGAAATAGAGGAGATATTGAAGAAAGAACATAATGATTGTAAGTAAGTGAGATAATTACGGTGAAACCATTGATCATACTCTAAAAAATCTCACTCCTACTCTAATATAACCCTAATTTCACCTCTAATAAATGATATAGTTGATTACTAACTAGGAGTCATAGCGACATGACCCTATGTTGCTGATAACATGCATATTTAACTTGAATTCTTATCATATTTTAACTAATATTCATGCTTATCTTATGAAATTATGATGCACGTTATCATAATTTTGTGAATTTCATCATTGGCATGCCATTTTACTAAATTTCACCGATAACATGCAATCTTAACACGCAAAACTATGATTATTAATGCAAATTAAGGCATAAAAAGAGGGATAAGAAATAAATCCAATGAAACAAAGTTGGCATCAATCAGAGTTGAAATAGAGGAGATATTGAAGAAAGAACATAATGATTGTAAGTAAGTGAGATAATTACGGTGAAACCATTGATCATACTCTAAAAATCTCACTCCTACTCTAATATAACCCTAATTTCACCTCTAATAAATGATATAGTTGATTACTAACTAGGAGTCATTGCGAATATGACCCTATGTTGCTGATAACATGCATATTTAACTTGAATTCTTATCATATTTAACTAATATTCATGCTTATCTTATGTAATTATGATGCATGTTATCATAATTTTGTGAATTTCATCATTGGCATGCCATTTTACTAAATTTCACTGATAACATGCAATCTTAACACGCAAAACTATGATTATTAATGCAAATTAAGGCATAAAAGAGGGATAAGAAATAAATCCAATGAAACAAAGTTGGCATCAATCAGAGTTGAAATAGAGGAGATATTGAAGAAAGAACATAATGATTGTAAGTAAGTGAGATAATTACGGTGAAACCATTGATCATACTCTAAAAATCTCACTCCTACTCTAATATAACCCTAATTTCACCTCTAATAAATGATATAGTTGATTACTAACTAGGAGTCATTGCGAATATGACCCTATGTTGCTGATAACATGCATATTTAACTTGAATTCTTATCATATTTAACTAATATTCATGCTTATCTTATGTAATTATGATGCACGTTATCATAATTTTGTGAATTTCATCATTGGCATGCCATTTTACTAAATTTCACTGATAACATGCAATCTTAACACGCAAAACTATGATTATTAATGCAAATTAAGGCATAAAACATTATATTTTTATGCATGTTATCATACTTTGAGTGCATTTCTATCATTTCATACAATTTTAAGTGATAATTTCAAAATGCACTATTTTAGGGATAATTATGCATTTTTAAGAATAGATTTTAGATCGTATTATTCCCATATAAATTTGAGATTATCATTAGGTTTTAATATTAAATAATAGGAAAAAAATATTTATATACACCCACTTATTTTTCTGAGTTTTGTTTTTCAAGTAGAAGTGAGTGTATTTTTGAAATGAAAATTAATTCTCTTGTTATTTAAATATTTTGAATTTTTATAATGATAGATAATTGAATTTCTAATCCAATGAAAAAATCTGGATTAATTTGGAGTTTTATTTTGAAAGTTATGAATTTTCTAATTTTAAGGGATTTTTCTAGAATGTTTCTGAATTTTTCTTGAATTTAATTAGATTTATTTTGAATTAAAATGAATAAAAATATCTTTTGTTATCGTGTGATGACGTGGCATCTGACGTGCAGTCAATCAAAATAGCGGCACCACGTGGTGATCTACGAGACCACCACGTGTCGCACACGTGTACAATGTGCATGTGTGCGAGTGCGCGTGTGTGCGCGTGTGCGCGCGTGCGCACGTGTGTGCGCGTATGTGAATACGGAGGGAGGATCCTGTTGAGGATACAAGCTAACTCCTTATTTACGCACTACTTATATACGTGTGTATTCCTTTGATTTTTCGCCATGTGGGACTATTTGTTTTTGGTTTTTACGCGCAAGTGACGTGGCGACATACGAAGCGCCCGATCAAGCGTTAAAATTAAATCGTCGATTGTCACTTAAGTGAAGGGGTACGCGACGCTTTCTGATTGGACAACGATTCGTATATTAAAACATTTAAATCTTAGCCGTTTAATCAAGGGAGTTATAACGGCTGAGATTTAATGCATCCGATGGACTTCTGTGGACACATGGAGACATCGCAGACGTCCAAGAAGATTGAACGACAGGCGTTACGCGACGATGCAACTTCATGCGTTCACGTGGCTTCATCTGAGCGCTCCATCAGCGATCCAATGCACATGCCTTAACCATAACAATTCGCACTCATGCGTTTAATCTGGATTGTTGATCAAAGATTAAACGCCCCATCGGACAGTTACGCCCAAAATCACTATAAATTGAGATGTTCTTCGATATTTTCATGTATTCTTGGATGATTTCCCTCAATTGATCTATCTAAACACCTCCATCCTTGACTCTCTTTCTTCCAATCGCTTCTAGACTCATTTCCGCGTCCACGGAGTGATTCAAAGTGAGATTTCTTTGATCGGTTAGGGAGAATTCGCCTCTTGAACACCGATGATCGTTATCAAAATCGTGGAATGAAAAGCCTTGAATCCGATAATTAATTGGATCATTTCCATAGATATCTCTGGTTATATTACGTGTTTTCCTCCTAATCTTTTGTCATGTATCATTAATTTGTAATTTAGGATAGTTAATTTAGTTAATTTCATCTTTAATTTCGTATTTTTTGTTAAATCACGTTCGGAAATTTCTCCCTAATTCATTCATCGATTTCTCCGCGAATCTTGATCCAAATCAAGTGATTGTTGATTCAGTGTATTCGTCTTTGAGTTATCTTTTTAAATCTATCATTTTCCCTAATTTCTCACCTCAATTCATTGTCTGATTTGATCAAATTCCAAAAGATCTCTAAAAAATCCCTTATTTCTCCGTGGATTCGACCCTTATTTACCAATATACTATTCCATTCTTGATTAAATCACAAAATTGGTGAGTTTGGATTTATTCAAAAGGAATTTCAAAGCTGCTTGATCGAAATAAACTATGACTTTACTTGTTAACAAATAAGACATAAATATTTCTAAAGCAAAAACGACAGCTAGTAATTCATTTTCATTTGTAGAATAGTGTACCTGAGCATCCACCAAGGTCTTACTAATGTCGGACGGGTTGGTAAACCCGACCGTGCAACGGATACTAAAGGGAATCTAAGAATGGGAGACCTAGTGCAAACTACTATGATGAAGATGCTTAATCAATGAATACGACTCAGGATGCCTCCTTGCACGTCTTCGCCGAAAGTCCAGGGGTGTGCCGAGTAGAGTCAGTCAGGGAAACCTCCAGGCTCCAATGTGCCCGGGCAGGGCACAAGCGTGACAGGGCAGGCCCAGTCTCGAGCACACGGAGCAGGCGCTCGAGGGCTCGGGTGTTGGGGCGGTCCAGGTAGAGCACGAGGCGCACCCTAGGGCAGGGTGCAGCCTAGTGCGGTCGTAGGCGCGGCGTAGTTGGGGCGCGGGCGCAGGGGCGACCTGTGAGGGCAGAGCGTGAGCGTGACCGGGGGTAGGGCATGGACGTGGTCAGGGGCTGGGCGTAGGCGCAGGCAGGGCTGGGATGGCGCGGGGATCCTAAAGGGAGGTGGTCGCATGCGGCTAGGGCGGTGAACGGGTGATGCCTGGCGGTGTGCGATTGTGGCCTAGGCGCCGCGAGGGCATGGCAAGGCGGGCTGGCGAGCTCGGCTAGGTGGCGTGCGGTCACGGCAGATAGCACGAGAGGGACACGGCTGGGGCAGTTTGCGGGTGCGGCAGGGCAGCGCGCGCAACACGTATGGGGTGGCGCGCGGGCGCGACGACATCAGCGGGCGCAACGAAGGTGGCGTAGGGATGCGGTAGGGACGGCGCAGAGGCATAGCTAGGGCGGTGCGTGGGCGCCGCTAGGCTGTGATGGCGGTGGCAGGGGCTACACAGGGGCGGCGGTGGCACTCGCTTAGGGCGGCATCGGTAATGGCGATGTTGGAGCGATCGGGGCAAGGGGAGGCGTCGGCTGCGGGAGCGGCGATGAAAAGTGATCGTGCAACAGCGGCAACCGCGGCGAGGTGACGGCGACGGCGGTTGTTGACCTCATTCCTCGATCTTCCTTGAGCAATGACTCGAGAGGGAGTTTAGTCCTTTCCTTCTTCAAATGACAGCTAGGGTTTGTTGGGGGCATTCCTCTCTATAGAGCCCAAGATGGGCCTAGAGGGGAAAGGGCCCACTTGAGGCCCACGACCCTAAAGCCTAACATAATCATAATTAAAATAGAGGTCCACAAAAGAGGGGCTTCGTGAGTGGGGAACGAAAAGGGGGAAAGGGTGACGAAGCGTTTTTGTGCGGTCGTTTAAAACACACAAATGTCAGTCAAACAAATTTTATAAATCCGAACTCACAAAGATAAAGATATAAAATCAAGTAACGTGTAAGTATCGGATCGATCCATAGAGAACAAGGTTGACTTTAATTGCAGAGTTCACTTGGTCAAACTTAGGTTTAAAAGAGGTTTTAAAGAAATAAAAATAAGATGTTATGAATAGAAATGATATGAATATACTAAATAAGAAATTTTAAGATTTAAGATCTCAGATTTGAGACAGAAAAGTCAAAACTCAAAGTCAAAGCGTTGACTTTGACTAATAGTCTAAGTTCTGTAAAATCAGAGAACTAAATGATGTCAGAAGATTACGAAAATTATATATTTGGAAACTAGAGAGAAAGTGAAATTTATTGATATAGAATTCGTGATTTTTAGATAAGAAATGGATTTACTATGAATTATTGAATATCAAAGATAAGAAAATTCCCGAAATGAACACTTCAGAAAAAATCTTCAAATTGACTGGTCAAATGCTATCCAAATCTAAGAACCAGAGGATTCTAAAGAGATCAAAATGATCAAATTCCGATTTGTATTTTGAAAGTAATTGACCCCAAAAGTCAACGCTCAAAATCGGATTGAAAATAAATAGTGCTCGGTCTAACGTTAAATTGAGGGGTCAAATGAACTCGGAATTCAACAAATTGGCTATCCAGGGAAAGCTGATGAAATAATGAATCCAATGAAACTAAAATCAAGTGATTTGGAATTATAATCAGAGAGATATTCTATTTTCAAGATCAGCAAAATTTTGGACTAAAATTGGGCAAAATTGAAGAACACTAAGAACTAAAATGCAAAATTAAAGATCTAACCCTAATAAAAACTCAAATTACCACCTGATAATCGATAGAATCTCACTGCTAAAGTGGATTGCCGCAGAATGGGGCTTGAATTCACGCGGATTGAAGCGGATTTTGCTTGATTTCTTCCTCGCGGACGTTCGGAATTCAAGGCGAAAATTTGATGAAATCTTGTGATTAATCACGACGAATCCTGCTCCAATCGGATCGCGATTGAGTCTAAACGCAGGGGTATAGTGATGAACTCAAGATTTTGCTCCAAATTTACTTAATTGCTTCACAAATCAATCAAGAGTTGAAAAGAAAAGAAGAGAATACATCGATTTTAAAGGGGATTTTTGCTCAAAAAATTCGGGCCGTTTGATTCGAGAATAGGTCCTGATTGGTGCCCACGATTGCACGATGATCGTGGGCCACCAATTTGCGGTGATCGTGTGCCACGATTGCCCACGACTGAGCCATGATCGCAGTTCAATCGATTAACGATCATGATGCGATCAAGCTGCGATCGCATGGACTTCTTTCGCGAAACATTCCAGCTGTCCAATCTGATCATCACGTCGAGATGCGTCCACGAGTCCTCCTCTGTTGATCTTCAAAATGATTTGATTATGGCCGTGTGATCGTGATCAACCGCTGTATTTGATTCGATGAAGATCGGGGGCTCCTCGAGACACCACGTGTCTTCAGGTAAGCCGTCGAGTCGTCGTTTTCATTCGCCTGTCCGATGAAGATCAAACTCTCCTCATGAAGCCATGTGTCGCCGTGTGAAACGTCGATCACTTCACTTAAAACCTCTTTTATCGCACGTGTTTGATAACTCGATCTGGTGGACCCGCGTCCACGTGATGGACGCATCACGATTTCATCCGACGCACGCCGTGATGCCACGTCTCCTGAAAATAAATCAATGCCACGGGAACATAGTCCCACATGGAATATAAAATGGAGAATCTTGTGGTTAAATAGGGCGAACAGTTTAACGTTGTTGCGTTACCGCCCCAGTACTCTAACTAGGGCCCAATAACCCGTTGGCCTTTCACCTGCCATCCTTTCTGCCACATGGCGCCACTTGGGCGTTCGCGTGGACCTGCGTGGCCTCCTGCCACTTGTTTGCGCCCTGTGCACCACCTGTGCCTCACGTGGGCTCGCGCGGCCCTGCCACGTGGCCTTGCGTGCAGCGTCGCATCCGCGCGGGTCTCGTATGCCACGTCAGCTTTGCGTGCCACGTCAGCTACGCGCGCCACGTCAGCTTCGCGGGGTCTATGGAATAAAAACCCCCTTTTTTGATTTTTTTTAATTACGAAATACACTTAAAAATCAAATAAAAATCCGAAAAAGGGTAGAAACTTCAGAAATTTATAATTAAAAATACAACTCCTTTTACTCTCAAATTTTCTCCATTGGATCACAAATTTCTTCCTTTTTAACATCATGCCCTCTAAAATATAATTTTAAAGAAGAATCTAGGATGAATTAAAAATTAGCTTGAATCATTCCTTAAGAAATCTGCTTTAATATCTTCATCATATTTTCATCTTGAAATTTATCCTTCAAAAACATGTACTAAAGTCAAAGTAATTCAAGAAAGAGATTAACTTCTATTAATTTCAACTTTGCAAAAGATTAATCATCAATCAAGCATAAAATTAACCCTAAATTATGCATAAATATAGACTTTGGTGAAATGACATACCCTTGGAGAAAATTCCTAAAAATTATGATAGCATGCATCATATTCACATAAAATAAGCATGAATATGAGTGAAATAAGATAAGAATTTAAGTCATAAATGCATGTTATCAAAGGGCCCACCGAGAAGCCCAAAAGGGAGATGGAGATAAAAGAGGGCTCGCTAAAACATGTGCGGGCCTTTAAAGTTCAGAACAAGGAAAGAAGATAGATCCACGCGCGTGAGTTCGGAGTGGGACGAGACAAAGTCCTCAAGTAGTGTGCCAAAACTCGGCCTCCTTCGTCTTTGCTTGTCGTGGGGGCTAGATGCGCATGGGTGTCGGATCCTCCAACGCCATGGTGTCGTGCCTTGTGACAACGGGGGTCGTACACCACCACTTACTAGCGTAGTAGATGGCCACGGGCTTCTTGTCGATTATTTGTCCTAGTTCCGCTCCTACTACAAAGTTGGATGCATCACACATACGCTCAAAAGGAAGATCCCAATTTGGTGCCTGCAAAACGGGAGCATGAATGAGAGAATCCTTGATGAGATTAAAAGCTTTAAGAGCATCATCATTCATAATAAAATCAACATCTTTAGATAGGAGATTAGTTAAAGGTTTAGAAATTTTTGCAAATTCCTTGATAAATATCCTATAGAAGCCCGTGTGAACGAGGAATCCCCTAAGGTGTGTGAGAATATAAGAGAGATTCTCATGCGCGTGAGAATGAAAGAGAGGAGCGTGATGCAAGGAGCAAGAAAGATGAGTAGGAGAGAAGACGATGCAAAGAGAGAAAAGGCCGCGGATAAACTTCATATGTGCTCGTGAGAGAGAGAGAAAGAGAGAGAGAGAGAGAAGTGGAAGAAATTCTCTCGCTGCACAAGAGAATTTCTTCCACGCGGGTGCGTGAGAGAGAATGAGTGAGAGTGGAGAAGAGATGACTATGGAGAAGAGAAATAGGAGGCAAAGAAGAAAGTAGAAAAATGAGGAAGAAGAAGGCAAAGGAGAAGATGCATCAACACAACAAAAGAATAATGCAGATAGTGGAATGAATTCTTTTGCTCGCATAAACACACACGCATGGTGATAACATGCTATATTTACATCATAAAACATGATTTTTCATGCATATTAAAGTATAAATGATTTCATTTCCATGCATGTTATCATATTTATATGTATTTTTCTATTATTCTCTTAAAAAGTCATTATAATCTCAAAATACTTTAATTGAGGGTTAATTTTGATTAAATTAGAGTTTACTAATTTGATAACCCATATTTTTCTTGAGATTGTAACTGTTTATAAAGTTAAAATAATAAGAGAAACAATTTTTATAAACATTCATTTCATTTTCTAAAGTTTAAAATCTTAAGAAATGAATGTATTTTTGAAATAATAATTTTAACTCTTATTATTTATTAAATTTAACTTTTTAGAATAATAGATAACTAAATTTTAGATCAAATGAAAGAAATTTGGATTAATTTGGAGTTATATATTGAAAGTTATGAATTTTATAATTTTCAGGGATTTTTCTGGAATTTCTAAATTATATTTCGATTTATAAAACGTTTTTAAATAAATAAAAAATAAAAATACAAAAATTGTTTTCGCGCGGGGCCCGCGTGGATGCAACGTGGCACGCAAGGCCACGTGGCAGCGCCACGCGGACCCGTGCAGCGCCTACGTGGCGCATTATATATATTATATTTATTTAATCTATATAATAAGGGTCTTCAGCCTTCCCTATAGGGAAGGGTTATTAACCTTACGAATCGTCGGGTCTTAAAAACCCGACGAATGCTTTTAATATTCTCCGTGTGGGACTAAGTTCCACGGAGTTTCTTTTGATGCAGGTGACGTGGCGCGATGGAGAGCGTTGGATCGGGCTGAACGATTGATCGACGCGCGTCGATCGAATGGACCGATGGACCACCAGTGATGATCAAGCCACGTGCGTCAATTGGAGCGTTATAACAGCTGAGATTAATCGGCGCGGATCGCATCTCAGCCGTTGGATCGCGATCAAAAGGGCGTTATTTGAAACGTTTTTATAAAGCGTTTCATCAGATCAAATCGTGGCCATCCATCACGATCTGACGGTCACGACTTAATCGAAACGGTCTACGATGGACCGTTTCATCGTAACTGTCGATCGTTTTCATCAGACGGTTATGATCAAAAGCCCTATATATAGACTTGTTCTTCACGAATGTAAGCATCCGATTTGAGATTTCAATCAAATTGACTGTCTAGACACCCCTCTTTCTCGTTTCTCTCGATTCCAACGTGCTCTACTCTCATTTCCGCACTCACGAAGCATTTGAAGTCGAGATTTGGTGGAGAATCAAGGGAGAAATCGCAGCTTGAAGCTCACGTTCGTGTTCTTCACGATTTTTGATTCCGTGGAATCGATTTGAAGTCTACTTTCTTAAAATACCATTTTCCCCAATTTATACCATCAATTTCTCGTCCGATTTGATCAAATTTGAATATTACGTCAAGAAATTGCTTAATTCCCTATGGATTCGACCCACATTTACCATTATACCCTTGAATTCGTGATTAATTCTCAAAATTGGTAAATTTGGAATAATTTTTGACGTGATACCGCATGAAATCGACGACCTCGTGGTTTCGTCTCGTCAAATGGCGCCGCTCTCGGGGAATTAAGGCAATTTTGGATCAAATTAAGTCAATGTTGACTTGGTCAACGCGGATTTTTCTCTTAATTTTTTGAAATTCAAGCAATTCAATCATATTTTGAGTGATGTGAAGTAGAAATCCATCTTCGAGATCCTTAATTCAATAAGATTAAGTGATTTTTGCTCCTTTTCTAAGGATTACGGGCGATCACTTACTCAAAATCGCGTTAAGAATGCGTAACTCTCACGGAGACCGACACTCAGGTACGACTGACTTCAATTTTTAATATATTTTATGTATTTATAAGTTATTATCCATCTACCTACTCGATCCACTCTTCATGAGAAGACGAACGGCTTGGAGAGTATGGAATAATCCCCTAGAAAATAGACCTCTTTGAACGATCCTCGCAGACTCCCGAAGCTACCGAGACTGACACTACCGAGACCGACTCAACTTTTGATCCTACCGAACCAGTAGAAATGGCCCGGAATGATGAAGGAAATGCTAGGAAACGCCTTAGTGATTATGCTAGGCCCGTCCTCCAGCGACCCGTCACTAGAATTCACGCACCCCTAGGACGAGGGGCCAATTTTAGAATTGATTCCCATGTTATGAGCATGTTGCCTATCTTTCATGGTAAGCCTTCTGAAGATCCCTATAGACATGTAGATGAGCTCTCCCAAGTTTGTGAGATCAATCACCTTCAAAATGTCCCCGCCGACACGATGAAGATGAAACTCTTTCCCGCTACCCTTAGAGATAGAGCCAAAGACTGGTTTTTAAAATTAGGGAAAGAATTCACAAGTTGGACTGAGATGGAGGAAGAGTTTTTGAGAAAATATTATTCAGTAGGAAAGACCACCTCCGTCCGAAAAGCCATCCGAGAGTTCACCCAAGGTTCGTCTGAAACCTTCCACGAGGTCTGGGAACGATTAAGAGATCTTACGAGGTAGTGCCCACACCATGGCGTGTCTAACCACGAACTAACTCAAATATTTTATGACGGGTTAGGCCCGCAAGATAGATACCTTTTGGATGCAGCTAGCGGCGGCACCTTTATGAGCAAATACGAAGACGACGCGATGGATCTCATCGAAACGGTGGCAGAAAATAGTCACCATAATGCAGCGAAACCATTTGGAAGAGGTGCATTGCCGAAGGCTCTCGACGCCAAGTCAGCGGAAACGGGGATGCTCCTCGAAAGAATCGACAAAATGGCGGAAGTCCAGAACTTACTCCTGGACTGACTCAACATCCGCAACGGTTCCGAAGGACTCGCCCCCGTCTCACTCCAAGAGGCGTCACCATGCGCGACGTGCTCAAGATTCGACCACGTCAAATTAGATTGCCCCGTGATGGCAATCTAAGGGCAAGGAATGTATAGACAAGGTCCATCAGGAGGACCGAGTCAACAGGGATGACCAAATTATCCAGGTAATTATTATAACCAATATAATACCCCTGTTTTTTACAATTCTTCGCAGAATAATGGCTATAGGAGGAACAACAATCAACCTTATCCTCCACAATACAACGATCAGCAAAATTACCCTAATCAAAGACCGTCGTCGTTTGTCCCGCTGACTCAACCACAAGCAGACATGCAAGCTCCACGCCAAACCACGCCGGAATTTGACCCGATCCTCGGCGCAATCTCGCAATTAATGGAGCAAATGACGAGGATGAACTCGCGCGTGGACGAAATTCAGGACTTCGTCAAGACGAACGTCCAACTGACGACAGACAAAAAGGGTAAGCAAGTAACTTTTACTGACCAGTTACCCTCGCAGGCCACGGCAAATCCAAGAAATCAAGGAGCTTCGTCGACTCAAACTCACAATATCAACCATGTACACGTCGACGAAGAGGCCGTAGAATCAGCCCTGGCTATATCAAGCCTTCGGAGTGGGAAAGCTCTGCCGGATCCATACAAGGATCATCCTTTCCACCAAGGCTCAAAAGAAGCAGAAGAAACGCCAATTATCGTCGAGCAAGACACTGATTCAGAGGACGAGGAAGAACAGGTTACGGCTGAACTTAACCCTGAAAAATACAAGCCCCCTGTGCCTTATCCTCAAGCCCTAAACCGACCTAAAGCCAAGAATAGCGAAACCGACGACAACCTACTAGAAGCCTTTAAAAAGGTAACCATAAATATTCCTTTAACAGAAGGCATCAAGCATATCCCTTCCTATGCAAAATTCCTAAAAGGTATATGTACCCCCCCTAGAAGCCCTAAACGGATCCAACTTAGTGAGACGGTAAGCTCCATCATGATGAATTCCTTACCCGTAAAAAAGAGAGATCCGGGAGCACCCATGATCACGAGTGAAATCGGAGGAATGTCCTTTACTAGGTCCCTACTAGATACAGGAGCCAATATAAACATCCTCCCTAAAGCAGTATTTGATCGTCATCATGTAGGGGAGTTACAACCATTCCTAGTAGAGTTATGCTTAGCCGATGGATCTGTTAGGAAACCCCATGGACTAGTAGAGGATGTCATCGTGAGGATAGAAGATTGTTATTTCCCGGTAGACTTCCTAGTGGTCGATATGAAAATGACTAAGGAGCTGAGCAAAGCCCCGATTATCTTAGGACGACCCTTCCTAGCTACTGCGAAAGCCGTAACCAACTGGGTGAAAGGAGAAGTTATTCTCAAAGTGGGAGAGCACACCGTGAAGTTCGACATCAATAAGCTAATGAAATACCCTTCACGAGCATCTGAAGACTTAGGAGCCATCGACTTCGCCGATGATCAAGACATAGATGAATGCGTAGAAGAAGTCATGATGATCGACGAGGAAGCAAGATATGAAGAGCTTCCGATGGACGAGCCAACTTTGGAGCTCAAAACTCTCCCGTCTACACTCAAGTACGCCTTCCTTGACGAAGAGAAAGCAAAGCCGGTAATTATTTCGTCCAAGCTGGACACAAAGCAAGAAGAGAAATTACTGAAGGTGCTAAGTGATAACATGCATTTATAACCTGAATTCTTACCCTAATTAACTCATATTCATGCTTATTTTATGTGAATATGATGCATGTTATCATACTTTTTAGGAATTTTCTCCATTGGCATGTCATTTCACTAAAGTTGATATTTATGCATAAATTAGAGATAATTTCATGCTTAAGATATGATTAATCTTTTGTTTAGATTAACAGGAGTTAATCTCTATTATTAAATGAGTTTTGACTTTAGTAAATGTTTGGAAGGATGATTTTAGGATGAATTTATGATTTAGAATGTTTAATTAGAACTTATTTAATAAAATTTTAATTCATCCTTATTTCCTTTTTGAAAACATATTTTAAATGACATAATATTAAAAAGGAAAGAATTTGTGATCCAATGGAGAAAATTTGGATTAAAAAGGAGTTGTATTTTGAGAAATATGAATTTCTAAAGTTTTATACGAATTTTTCCAATTTTTATTTGAATTTTAATTGGATTTTTAAGTATTTTATTAGTGAAAATCGCGAAAAAGGGGAGAAATTACCTGCGGCTGACGTGGCGAGCGGAGCTGACGTGGCGACCGGGCCAGGCGGGGGCTGACGTGGCGAGTGAAGCCACGTGGCGCGCGGGTCCACCGCGCCGTTACGACGTGGCGCTGAGGCCACGTGGCAGGACGCGTGTGGCCCGTGCGTGACACGTGGCACATACATATCATATATTAGTAACTTAGGGTTATCGTACATATAAGCCTATTCTTAGAACTGGCTGATATGCACGATTAACTCCCTATTTAACCGCGAATTTTACCATTATTTCTTCCGTGTGGGACTATGTTCCACACGGTTTAACATGCAGGTGACGTGGCAGAGTGCACCGTGGCTCAGCGCAGTAAGGCACGCAGGAGGCGCGCCAAGTGGCGGTGTGGCCACGAGGCCACGTGGGCGCCCGTGTGGGGCGCCACGTGTGCGGAGCGAGAGAGGAGATAAGAAGACAGCTAATAGGGGAGGCCGCTTCCCTATTTAAGCGCGTCTTCCCCCTTCTTTTAATCTGTGTGGGACTATGTCCCACACGGTTTGTCTATTTTGCAGGACGCGTGGCGGTCCTAGGGGCGTCGGATTCCGGCTCAACGGCGGTGATCGCGTGGACCTGAGTCCACGCGATCACGATCAAGACACGTGCTTCAAAAAAACGGACTTAAGTGAAACCATCGGACAGCCTACCTGACGCCACGTGGCGACGCGACGAGCGTCGGATTTTCATCAAAGAGAGATCGCGCGATCGTGATCCGACGGCCTCCGTTGAAGCCGCGTGGAACGATCATGTGCGTCGGATCTTCATCAAGTAGCGATCGAAATCGGATGGCTCTGAGGATGCGTGGAAGAACTCCGCGATCGTGGCTCGATCGAGCCGCGATCGCGGCGCGATCGAGCCGCAATCGCACGTCTTATGCAGCGGAAATGCCTCTTCTTGATCCAACGTGGATCGGGCGACGACGCTAAGACCACGATCGAGCTCGATCGTGACCCGATCGTGGCTCGATCGTGGAGCTAAAAGCGTGAAACTGGAGACCTTTCGACCGTGACATCCGGGTCAAAAATCGGCCCGAATTTGAAGCCACAAGACCACTCAGGCTCAAAACCGCTCCCACGAAGCCTTGATTCCGCGCCCACGACCGCTTCCAATGGCCACGATTTCGGGCCTAATTCTCTCTTTAAAAACTCATGTACTCCTTCTCTTGTTCTTCAACTTTTTGATTGATTCGTGAAGGAATTAAGCGAATTTCGAGGAAAAATCTTAAGTTCATCGTGATCCCCCGCGTTTATGACTCCGATTCCGAAGGGATTGGAGCGGGATTGATCGCGAATTCCTCCTTGATTTCATCGAATTTTCCCCTTGAATTCCGAAAGTCCGTGAGAAAAGGATCCGAGCAAATTCACTCCAATTCGTGCAAATTGGAGCTTAATTCTCGTGGCAATCGGGTTAGTAGTGAGATTCGATCGATTATCAAGAGGTAATTTGAGTTTTTTTATTAGATTTAGAAGTTTAATTTTTGCAAATTAGTTCATAGTGTTCTTCATTTTACCCAAATTTCAGTCCGAAAAAGTCGCTGATTTTGAAAAATAGGATATCTCTCTGATTATAATTCCAAATCACTTGATTTTGGTTTCATTGGATTCCTCTTTTCATCAGCTTTCCGTGGATAGCAATTTCATTTGACCCTTCAATTTAACGTTTGACCACGGACTGTTCATCTTTCATCAGAAGTCAAACGTTGACTTTCGGGGTCAATTACTTTTTATTGACAAATCAGAATTTGATAATTTTGGTCTTGTTGGATTCCTCTGGTTCTTAGCTTTCTATTGACATATAAATTGCAAGATTTGGATTTCATTTGGTCATTCAATTTGAAGATTTCCTCTGAGGTGTTCATTTCGGGGATTTTCTGATCATTGATTTTCAATAATTCATAATAAATCCATTTTCTTATCCAAAAATTACAAAACTTATATCAATAAATTCCATTTTCTCTCTAGTTTCCAAATATATAATTTTTCGTAATCTTCTGACTCTGTTTGATTCTCTGATTTTTGCAGAACACTCTACTCTGGTCAAAGTCAACGCTTTGACTTTGACTTTTGACTTTTCTCTCCAAATCCGAGATTTCAATTTCTAAAACTTCTTATTTACCTTATTTATACCATTTCCATATCTTAAATCTTATTTTCTCTTATTTAAAACTTGTTTTAAACCTAAGTTTGACCAAGTCAACTCTGCGATTAAAGTCAACCCTGCTCTCTGTGGATCGACCCGATACTTACCCAGTACTTGATTATTCTATCTTGTCTTTGTGAGTTCGGTTTTATAAATTTTGTTTGACCATCGTATTTGTGTTTTAACGACGCACGAAAACGACACGTCACTAAGAAAAAATAAAGAAGCAATCGGATGGACCCTGACGGACTTAAAAGGGCTAGACCCTTCACTATGTACTCATCGCATCTTCCTAGAGGATGAGTCAAGACCCGTCAGGGAAGCCCAGAGACGACTCAACCCAAGGGTATGGGAGGCCATAAAAGAAGAAATTCTTAAATGGCTAAATGCGGAAATTATCTACCCCATATCCGATAGCCAATGGGTGAGTCCGGTACACGTCGTCTCGAAGAAAGCCGGAGTAACGGTTACGATGAACGAGAAGGGCGAGGAAATCCAGACGCGCCTATCGACGAAGTGGAGGGTCTGCATAGACTATCAAAAACTAAACTCTACGACCAAGAAGGACCACTTCCCGCTACCGTTCATCGACCAGATCCTGGACCGACTAGCAGGATCGAATTATTTCTGCTTCCTTGACGGATACTCGGGTTATAATCAGATCGCTATCCACCCCGATGATCAAGAGAAGACAACGTTCACATGTCCTTTTGGCACCTTCGCCTTCAGACGCATGCCATTCGGACTATGCAACGCCCCCGCGACCTTCCAACGATGTATGACGGCTATCTTCTCCGAATTTCTTGGCGACAGTTTAGAAGTCTTCATGGACAATTTCGCCGTCTTTGGAAACGACTTCGAGACTTGTCTTGATCACCTGACAAAGATACTGGAGGTATGCGTTAGGAAACGACTGGTAGTTAGCTGGGAGAAATCCCACTTCATGGTACGAGAGGGAGTAGTGCTCGGGCACATCGTCTTGGGCAAAGGCTTAGAAGTGGATAAGGCCAAGATAGAGGTCATCCAAAACCTCCATCTCCCAAATACCGTGAAGGATTTAAGGAGCTTTCTCGGGCACGTCGGCTTCTATCGACGATTCATCGAGGACTTTGCGAAAGTATCCAAGCCCCTCACCACCCTTCTTTGCAAAGACAAAGACTTCATCATCGACGAAGAGGGGAAGCGCGCATTCAAGACATTGAAGCAAGCACTGATCGAAGCAAGTCCTAATTGGGACTTACCCTTCGAGATTATGTGCGACGCTCCGGACTACGAGGTGGGAGCGGTCTTCTGGCAGCGACTGGACAAGAAGCCGACAGCCATCTGCTACGCAAGTAAGACCCTCATCGAAGCTCAAATTAATTACACGACGACGAAAAAAGAGCTTCTGGCGGTGGTCTACGCTCTCGAGAAGTTCCGGCCTTACATCTTGGGGAGCAAGATCATCATCTACACTGATCATGCGGCCCTGAAATACTTGCTCTCCAAGAAAGAGGCCAAACCAAGACTCATACGATGGGTGCTGCTCCTTCAAGAATTCGACTTGGAGATTAAAGACAAGAAGGGCAGCGAAAACTCGGTGGCGGACCACTTATCGCGTCTCCACATCTCGGGAGGAGAGGACATCGGAGAGACATTTCCGGACGAGCATCTCCTCGCCATCTCGAGTCACGCCCCCGGTACGTGCACATCGTCAACTTCATCGTGACTGGATCGATCCGGGAGCACTAGAACCGACACCAAAAAAATATAAGTTCTTCCACGAGCTCAAGTACTATTTCTTGGAAGAACCACTTTTTGTTCCACCTAGGATACGGCCAGATCATCCGACGATGCGTACTGAGAGGAGGAGCGAGGAGACATACGCGACGATGTGTCACTCATCGACGTGCGGAGGACACTTCGTGGCACGAAAGACCGTGGACAAGATCCTCACAGGGCGGCTTCTGCGGCCATCCATCTTCAAGGACACCCACCGTTTCTACACGGAGTGCCTACAATGTCAAGCGGCGATCAACATCTCCAAGCGAGACGAGATGCCAATGCGGCCGATCCTTGAGGTGGAAATCTTCGACCTTTGGGGGATAGACTTCATGGGACCTTTCCCACCTTCTGACGGGAAAGAGTACATCTTGGTGGCGGTGGACTATGTGTGCAAGTGGGTCAAAGCAATCCCCACCAGGACAAACGACCATCGGGAGGTACTGCGCTTCATCACACGATGCATCTTCGCCTGATACGGTTGTCCGAGAGCCATCATCAGGGACGACGGCTCACACTTCAACAACTCGCACTTTCGGGCGCTGTTGAAGAAATATGGAGTACACCACCGCATCACCACGCCATACCACCCCCAGGAAAATGGGCAAGTAGAGGTAAGTAATAGAGAAGTCAAATCTATACTTAAAAAGATAATTCGTCCAGATGGAAAGGATTGGGCACACAAGCTCCCCGACGCATTATGGGCATACCAGACGGCATACAAGACACCCATCCGGATGTCTCCCTTCCGACTCATCTACGGGAAAGCCTGCCACCTTTCAGTTGAGCTAGAGCATCGAACCTACTGGGCCATCAAGAAGCTCAACCTCGCACTGGACGAAGCAGGCAAGGAACGACTTCTCCAGCTCCAGGAATTACAAGAGATGAGGCACGACGCGTACAAAATGGATTCCATTTTGAGCAAACATGCCTTCAATTTGGTTAATTGTGATGTGTGGGGACCATTGTGACTACCATCTATGTTGGGTTTCTATTACTACAAAATCTTCTTGATGATTACTCCCTTGTCTCATGGGTCTACCTTCTCAAAGACTATGCGTGTTCAAAATTTCTTACAAGATGTTTTTACACACTATTATGTCACTCGCAAGATACTTCGTATTGACAATGCTCTTGAGTTAGTCTAAACCAAACTTTAAGAGCATTGCATGACACTTGGAATCATCCACCAAACCAGTTATCTTGACGCATCTAAAAAAAAAGTAGAGTTGTTGAGCAAAAGCATCAACATATCTTAGACATGAATTGAATCTCGCTTCTTGAGATGGGTGTCCCTCACTGTTATGGTCCAGTGACATTCCTACATCCACTTACCTTATCCACTGGCTCCCCTTCTCCCCACCGGACCTTATACATGGTTCGGTGGGGAAGTTCCCCTTTATTGTCTCTATCTTGATTGCTACATGTTTCCTTTTCTGCCTTGGGTCTTTGGTTGTGTGGCATTTGTTTAGGATTACACTACCAACAAATCCAATCTTGCTCCTCGCGCACTCAAGGGCATATTTTTTGGCTATTCCTAGACATAGAAGGACTATTGAGTTTATGTTCCAGAAATATGGTATTTCTACAGATGTCACATTTTAATAGTATTCTTAGTACTTCACCACGTCTATGCCTACTTGTTCTTTAGATTCATCACCAGCTCCATCCTCTTCCTTTCAGGAGCTGTCCTTCACCATGCTACTTCTTCCATCATTATCTCCTATCACTCTTCCTATACTCTCAACCTCATGCTCTACTTGTACACCGTTACCACTATAGCTTCCAATTGCATCGCCTTCGTCTATTGCCTCATCGGTTGACCTCTCCTTTTCCTTGTTTGTAGATCTATAGATCCAACCATCTAGAGAACGTGTGAATACCGCTAGAGGCTAGACACTTGAACAACCTTCATAAATCCTTCAAGGAAACCCTATAAGTATGTTTTCTCAAACATACTAGATGATAGGATCATATTTATTCTTGGTGCCTCAATGTTTTGAATATCTGATTCAATGTATTCCACTGCATTCGATATTTTGATCAAAATTTTGAAAATTTTATCAACCTTAGAACCCAACACTATCGAGTTGATACCATTGTCCCATGTAGATGCTACGACAGTGTCTCACATGAAGGCTGCTATCGAGAGGAATATGCAGACCTTGATTATGGTGGTACTTGGGTGCTAACGTTGTCTTATGCAGATGAGTTATCACCCATAAACATAATCCTAGCAGCACGATCCATCAGATGAGTTGTCTTATGAAGGCTGCCACGTGGCATGTACATGCGTCGCCACGTGGTGACGCTCTGCCACATCAGCGCGTGATTAAATAAAAGATTTATTTATTTATTCTTATTCTTTTAAAAATAAAAAATAGGTTTAAATAAATTCAGAAAAATTTCTGAAAATTCCTAAAAATTAAAAAATTCATAACTTTAAAAATACAACTCCAAATTAATCCAATTTGTTTTTTTGGATCAGAAATTGAATTATCTATCATTATAAAAATTAAAAATATTTAAATAATAAGAGAATTAATTTTAATTTAAGAAATACACTCATTCCTCTTAGAAAATAAATTTAGAAAAATACATGAGTGTAAATAAAATATTTTCATCTTATCATTTAATCATGAAAATATAATTATGATCTCAAATATAAATAGTATTAGCACTACATTATTTAATTATTCATAATTATCCATAAAATGATGTATTTTTATATCATAACATAAAATTACATAAATTGATAGAAATGCACTCAAAATATGATAACATGCATACGAATAGAATATTTAATGCCTTAAATTGTAATAATAATCATGTAAATTGATGTATAAATTGCATGTTATCATGGAGCAATGTCCTAGTTATGAGGTTGAGGAGGAGTCATCTAACATTTACTTTCTTCATTGGGCTCTTTATGGTCTGAAATAGAGTTTGCATGCGTCATTCACCAAGTTTACTAAATTTATCTGCAAGAAAGGGTTCCATGCATGAAAGGTAGACCTCACAGTCTTTTTGAAGACTACGTTTGTCAGATGTTTTATTTTGTTGGGGTACCAAGCTACATCTTGTGTTCTACAAGATATAGAGTTTATATGAACTCTCATAGAACCTTTACTGTCATTAATTATCATGAACATAAAATATTTTATCCGGGTGAGACTCTTGAATGACTTAGGACATGGTTAATCTAATAAGTCAATTTTGTTAGTACTAATGTATAAAAGATGTTATCAAGAACAACTTTGACAATATTTTTACTGCGATGGCCAATGATTTAAGTTCATCTTATTTCTTAAGTCAATATCCTCTTATATCAAAGAGTGATGATCTCATCTTAACACTTCAATCCCCTTTTATGACTTCATTTTGTATCCAAACTATGATGTTCTAGAGATCCTATGGCTAGATATTTTCAATTCATAGTCAAAACATGATTATCCGTCCACTAGGTGTCTTTAGTGTCTCATGTACAAAACAACTACTTAAATGTTTCTAAAATATTCAAATATAATACCATTCAATGATTTATATGGATTGATTCAGTAAATTATTTCTCTTAAGTGCATCTAATATCTATCTTCAGTGTCCTCATACTAATGGCCACATGATCAAGCATACTCATCATATGAGTGAGAAAGCTAGTACAATTCTTTTCAGATATTTTGATATCCTTCTCAAATATCTCTTGATTAGGAATATTTAGAACATAATTTTATTGACTCTTGATCAATATATCATGATCTCATCATAATTCATTTACTCATTGCATATGCTTATAAAATTTATTTCAAATATAAAATAAGAATGACAATAATAAAAATTTGATTTCAAGAAAGATAAATGATGTATGAAGTATGCTTTTGTTTGTATATTACATAATATCCAACACCCTCTCTCGCAAAATTAGAGCACCAAAAGGTTTCCTCCTAATTTATGATAGGGGGTGTAAAGGGAGGAGGTGTGGGAATTCCTCCTCCCCCCCAAAAAAATTATTGTAGATAATTTTTCAAGGTGTCATCAGTAGCTACAACAGGTTGTGCTAGTAGTGCTATTGCAAGAAGGCAACTTGGCATAGAAGAATGGCTAAAGGTGTGCACTCAAGCAAGGGTGTGGTGAGGGAGTTTAGGCGATGCCACGTGTACACGCGCGATAAACCAACATTTTTTGCATTTTTTTTATTAAATTAAAACATTTAAAAATCAAAATAAAATAGAAATAAAATCTAATTAAATTCAGAAAAATTCCAGAAAAATTCCTAAAAATTTTAAAATTCATAACTTTCAAAATATAACTCCAAATTAATTCAAATTTGTTTTGTTGGATTCAGACTTGAATAATCTTTCATTTTAAAAGGTCAATTTATTAAAATAATAAGACAATTAATTTATATTAATTTAATACATTTATGTATTATATGAAATAAATTCATAAATACACATAAATGTAAATAAAAGTCTTTTCTCTTATATTTTCATTCTTAAAACATGATTATGATCATAAATATAATTAGGATTAAATATTGAAATGTTTAATTATGCATAATAACCCATAAATTGATGTATTTTAAGATCATAACATGAATTTACACAAAAATGATAGAAATATGCTTAAAAGATGATAACATGCATATATTTGTAATGATTAATGCATTAATTTGCATTAATAACTATGTAATTACATGCATAATTAGCATGTTATCAGATATCTCCTTGATCTTAACTCTGAATCACTTGATTCTGGTTTCATTAAATTCCTTGTTTGATCAGCTTTCTGTGAATAAAAATTCGTAAAATTTCATGATCATTTCGCCCCTCAATTTAATGTTTGACCAACCACTATTCATTTTCAATCCGAATTTAGGAGTTGACTTGCGGGATCAATTACTTTCAAAATACAAATTGAAAGTTGACGATTTTGGTCTCTTTGGAATCATGTGTTTGTTAACTTTTTATTTATATATCAATTGCATGATTTGGATATCATTTGGCTAGTCAATTTGAAGACTTACCCGGAAGTGTTCATTTCAGGATTTTTCTGATCTTTGATTTTCAATCAATTCATAATAAATCCAATTCTTATATAAAAATTATGAATTTAATATCAATAAATTCCATTTTTCTCTATAGTTTCTGAATAGTTAATTTTTGTAATATTTTATGCTCTTTTTATTCTCTGATTTATAGAAAGTCAAATGTTGGTCAAAGTCAATGCTTTGATCTTGAATTTTGACATTTCTTCTTTAAATCAGTGTTCTAAAGTCTTAAAATATCTTATCTCATATATTTAGATCATTTCTCTTGATTATATATTATTATCATCTCTTTAAAACCCTAATTAAGCCTAAATTTGACCAAGTCAACTCTGCGATCAAAGTCAACCGTGTTCTTTGTGGATCAACCCGTACTTACACTATACTTAATTTTATATCTTTGTCATCGTGAGTTTGGAATTATAAATTTTATTTGACCGACGTTTGTGTGCTTTAACGACCGCATAAAAATGCTTCGTCAAAATGGCGCCGTTGCCGGGAACATGCGTTATTGATTTTGTTGCTTGATTTCGAGGTCATATTTATGTTTTCTGTCTTCCATTGTTTACTGACCTGTAGAGAAATAATCAGACCCTCTCATTTAGGGAAAAAGGTATAGCGAGGTAAGATTACCTATTTTTGCCCGTTGACATTTGTGGTGCAAATTTGGTAGTCTATTTTGTGTTTTTCACTTATTTGAGACAAAAGTATTGATATATCTCAGATACATTCTCTGTTAGCAGTGATCTATTAGTATTATTATCTTTAGTGGTGTGACTTGTGATAGTGTGTAGCTTGATTTATCTTTTTGGTGGAGTAGAGTGAAGCATTTGCATTTGGAACATCTCACTTTTCATCTAACCCTTTTCTGACTTTCTTATATATATATATATATCTGCTATTTTGTGATCTTTTTGATATAGATATGAATAGGCATCCTAGGAAACGAGGAGGATGACAAGACATCAGAATCAGCGACCCACGAGGCATACGAGGAATAACGCCTTCTATGAGGATCTCTTCGACACATCCGCACATTCTAGAGCTCCATCAGAGGCTTCTAGTGATCCTATGCTAGCCATCGCCACATCAGGGTGAGGAGAACCGATAGACGCCCCTCTTCCCGCCGAGATAGTGAGACGACGTCTTAGCGATTATGCAAGACCGGTTGTCTAAAGGTAGACTATGCGAGTCAATGCCCCTCTTCAACGAGGTGCGAATTTTAAAATTGACCCACATATTCTTGACCTTTTACCCACTTTTCATGGACTACCATCGGAAGATCCGCATCGACATGTAGACAAATTCATCCAGGTGTGCAAATTCAACCAATTCCACAATGTCCCCTCCGAGACGGCCAAGATGCACTTCTTCCCCTTCACGCTTAATGAAAGGGCAAAGGAGTGGTTTTTCACCTTGGGCCACGAGTTTGATTCATGGAGAGATATGGAAGATGCATTTTTGCGTAAGTACTACTCGGTAGGTAAGACTAGCGCGAATTCTCACAAGGGCCGGGTGAGGTTTTCTATGAGGCATGGGAGAGACTTAGAGATCTTTTGATACAATGCCCGCATCATGGTATACCTAAACATGAGATTACTCAGATTTTTTATGGTGGTTTAGGTGCACTTGACAGATATTTGCTCGATGCCGCTAGTGGAGGCACATTCATGAGCAAATATGAGGATGAAGCCCTCGAGTTGATTGAGTTGGTGGCGGAGAATAGCCATTCATAACATGCAATCTTAACAGGATAAAACATGATTATTAATGCAAATTAAGGCATAAAACATTACATTTATGTGCATGTTATCATACTTTGAGTGCATTTCTATCATTCCATGCAATTTTATGTTATAATCTCAAAATGCGTTAATTTAGGGTTAATTATGATGAATTAAAGATTAAAGATTTTATAACTCATCTTTACTTGAGATTATAAGTGGTTTTTAAAGTTAAATAATAGGAGAAATCATTTTTATGAACATTCATTTAATTTTCTAAAGTTAAAATCTTAAAGAAATGAATGTATTTTTGAAATAAAAATTAAATCTCTTGTTATTTAAATAATTTGACTTTTTAGAATGATAGATAATTAAATTTCAGATCAAATGAAATAAATTTGGATTAATTTGGAGTTGTATTTTGAAAGTTATGATTTTTACAATTTTTAGGGATTTTTCTGGATTTTTCTGATTTTATTTTCGATTTAAAACGTTGAAAATTAATATAAAAAAAAGACAAAAAGCATTTTATTTTTCGCGCGGGCCCCACGTGGATGCGACGTGGCTCTTAGGGCCACGTGGCAGCGCCACGCGGGCCCATGCGGCGCCTACGCGGCGTATAATTATATTTATTATTCATATAGTTTATATATATAATGGGTATTCAGCCTTCCGTAGACCGGAAGGGTATTCAAACCCTCTAATCCGTCGGGACTTATAAACCCTACGGGTTTCACTAATCTTTTCCGTGTGAGACTAAAGTCCCACACAATTTCATTTGCAGGCCACGTGGAGCGAGGTTAAGCGTTGGATTGGCTGAGCATTAAAATGAGGCGTGTCGATCGCGTAGACCGGGGCACCACCTATCTTTGATCAAGCATGTGTCGTTTTAAATCGAGTTATAACGGCCACGATTGAATGCGCCGAAACGCATCGCGATCGTCGGATCGCGATTCGACGGGCGCCGTTTTGATGCGTTTTATAAATGCATATCGTGAGATCAATCTGGAGCATCCAATCAAGATTTGAAGGCCGAGCTTTAATCGTAACGGTTCACTGTTACGGATGCATCTGGACCGTTGATGGAGCTCTAAACACACCGATCGGACGGTTTCGCCCAATTTAGCCTATAAAACGAAGAGTTCTTCGATTTTGTAAGGCATTCGAGAAGGAATTCGCTCAATCGACCCATATAAACCCTTCCTCTCTTGAATCTCTCACTTGTATTCGCTTCTAGACTCGATTTCGCGTCCATGGAGTGTTTATAAGTGAGATTTCATCGATCGATCGAGGAGAATTTGTCTCATGAACATCGATGTTCACGTTTGAATTCGCGGAATGAATAGCTGTCGATCCGGCAATCAATTGGATCGATTTGATCGTTATCTCGGGTTAGAAAACAAGTTCTTCCTCTAATCTATCGTCATGTATCATCAATTTTAAGTTTAGGATCTCAATTTGGTTTAATTTTGTTTTCAATTTCAATTTGTGTTCTTCGCGATTATGAAAATTTCGTCCCACTTCACTCTTTGATTTATCCGCGATTACTAATCCAAATCGAGCGATTTTTGATTCCACGGATAAATCTTTGAGTTATCTTTCTAAATCTACCATTTTCCCAAATTTCTCACCACAATTCATCGTCCAATTTGATCAATTTCCAAAAGATATCTCAAAAATACCTTAATTCCCTGGGGATTCGACCCTTATTTACCATTATGCCACTCAATTCGTTATAAATTCCCAAAATTGGTAAATTCGGTTTTATTTTTGACACGAGACCATGTGAAATCGACGACCTCGCGGTCTCATCTTGTCAGCCATCATCATGCGGCTAAATCCTTCAGAGGACGGAGCGCTCCCGCGAAGGGAGGGATGTTGGATGCGAAGGCGGCAGAGGCCGGTATGCTTTTAGATAAGATTGAAAAAACTGACCAAGGCATAGAACATGATCATAGATTCGCTTATGATCCGACCGGGTTCTGATGGTCTCGCGCCGAGCTGGATTGTCCCGTGATGGCAATCCAAGGTCCATTTCCATTTCGCCAAACCCTACTACATATCCAGGTTTGAGCCAAGCGGATCAGGGTTATTCTCGTTTTCATAACCCATCTTATGCGCAAAAGCGGAGTGGGCAGCACACGCCATATCATCAGCCCATTGGATCCGCGCAACAGCATATGGGGAACCCGAGGCCGACATCTTTCGTCCCCGGTCTTCCCCGAGTGGTTACACCGCCACTGGCAGTACCACCTCTACCGCTTTCAATTGACCCCGTCATGAGTTCATAAGCACAAATGATGAGTAAACTAAATGAGGTTAGCGACCGACTTGATGGAGTCGAAGGGGCTAAAGCCCAATGCTCCTATGCTTCTATCGAGCAAAGGAAGGGTAAGCGAGTTGAATTTATAGATCAATTACCTTCCCAACCTTTAGAAAACCCTAGGAATGTAGGACAAGCATCGACGAGCCGCACCCACAATGTGAAAATTTTTTGTATTGATAGTGCATCGGAGGAGGCACATGTCATTTCGGGCCTACGTAGCGGCAAGGTCTTAGTGGATCCTCATAAGGACCACAAGCGCCGCAAGGACCCGCTTGAGGAGAAGGATGATCACTCCTCTCCCACGATTATTCTAGATGAGGACTCCGATGATGAGGAGACACCCGATGAGGAGAGTAGGGCAGAGCCCAATCCCAAGATTTATAAACCTCCAGTGTCATATCCTCAATTATTGAGCCGGCCCAGGGTCTCTACAAGTGATAGTGATGATACATTGCTAGAGGCCTTTAGACACGTTACTATCACCATCCCATTATTAGACGTTATCCAACATATTCCATCCTACACTAAGTTCTTAAAAGGACTTTGCCCTTGCCCTACGAGGAAGCCGAAACATATTCATATGAGCGAGATCATTAGTTCTATCATGTTGAGTACGCTTCCTCGTAAGCGATGTGATCCGGGAGCTCCCATGATTAGTTGTGAGATAGGGGGCAGGACTTTCACTCGATCTCTCCTCGACACAGGGGCTAGTGTCAATATCCTCCTGAAGGGAGTGTATGACATTTGTCCACTTGGCGAGTTACAGCCAGTATTTATCGAGTTGAGCTTAGCGGATGGATCCGTGAGACGACCTCACGGCATTGTAGAGGATGTGATAGTTAAGGTACAAAACTGCTACTTTCCGGTAGACTTTATTATCGTGGATATAAAATCCACGAAGGACTTCACCGACTCTCCCATCATACTAGGAAGACCATTTTTAGCTACCGCGAAAGCGATTACGGATTGGGGCAAGGGCAAAGTAATATTTCAAGTAGGAGATAGCATGATGAAGGTGAGCATCAACAAGTTGATGCGACATCCTTCACATGAGTCAGATGAAGTAGGCGCCGTCAATATTTACGAGGATCCAGAGATTTCGAGTTGTATCGAGGAGACGATGGTGGCTATTGAGGACGAGAGCTTCGAGGAGCCCGAGGATGATCCATTTCCCTCTAGTGAGACGGCACCCGAGCTAAAACCGTTACCTTCTACGTTGAAATATGCTTTTCTTGATCATCATTGCGCTAACCCTGTGATTATATCCTCGCATTTAGATCACGACCAGGAGGAGAGACTATTGGCGGTCTTGTGAGGAAGAAAGGAAGCAATCAAATGGAACTTATCGGACCTTAAGAGAACTGATCCCTCTTTGTGCACTCATCACATTTTCCTAGAGGAGGATTCTCGTCCCTCTAGAGAGGCACAAAGGCGGCTAAACCCTAAGGTATGGGATGCAGTTAAGGATGAAATCCTTAAATGGCTTAATGCAGGTATCATTTATCCCATCTCCAATAGTCCATGGGTCAGTCTAGTGCATGTTGTCCCCAAGAATGCGGGGATCACTGTGACGACAAATGACAAGGGCGAAGAACTTCAAACGCGTCTTCCGATGAAGTGGCGAGTATGTATCGACTATCGGAAGCTAAACGCAGCGACTAAAAAGGACCACTTTCCCTTGCCATTTATTGACCAAATTCTTGACAAGCTTTCAGGTCAAGGATTTTATTGCTTCCTAGACGACTATTCTGGGTACAATCAGTTAGCGATATATCCATATGATCAGGAGAAGACGATATTTACATGTCCATTTAGCACTTATGCATTTCAACGCATGCCATTTGGACTATGTAATGCTCCTGCCACTTTCTAGAGGTGCATGATGGCCATCTTCTCCGACTTTATAGGAGAGAGCACGGAGGTCTTCATGGATGACTTTTCAGTTTTCGGGCCGAGTTTTGATGCGTGCTTAGAGCACTTAACGCAAATCCTCGGCGTTTGCGTTAAGAAATGCCTAGTCCTTAGTTGGGAGAAGTCCCACTTCATGGTAAGAGAAGGTATAGTGCTTGGGCATTTAGTCTCAAGCAAGGGATTGGAAGTGGACAAGGCTAAGGTTGAGGTAATCCAAGACATTACACTCCCAAAGTCGATAAGGGAACTTAAAAGTTTCCTTGGGCATTTCGGCTTTTTTCGTTATTTTATTCAAGATTTTGCTAAAGTTTTAAAATCACTGACTTCTCTTTTATACAAGGAAAAAGATTTTATCATTGAGAAAGAAGAATAGCACGCCTTTATGCAGCTGAAGCGATCATTAGTGGAAATGTCTATCTTACAAAGTCCTAATTGGGACTTACCTTTTGAGATTATGTGTGACGCTTCAGATTTTGCAGTGGGTGCAGTTTTGGGGTAACAAATCGACAAGAAGCCGACTGCCATTTGCTACGCAAGCAAGACGCTAGCTGACGCTCAACTCAACTACACTACTACGGAAAAGGAGTTGTTAGCGGTCGTCTTTGGTTTGGAGTAATTTAGGCCTTATGTCATGGGCAGCAAGATCATTGTGTATACGGATCATGTCGCATTGAAGTACTTGCTGTCCAAGAAAGAGGCTAAACCGTGACTGATTCGATGGGTTTCGCCTTCTTCAAGAATTCAATTTGGAGATTAAAGACAAGAAGGGAAGTAAGAACTCAGTGGCTGATCATCTTTCTCGACTTTCATACCACATCTTCAAGTGAGATTAGTGACACATTCCCCGATGAACAGCTTCTCACCGTTGTGACTAAGGTACCTTGGTTTGCGCATATTGTTAATTACTTAGTCACAAAATCTGTCCCGAGTATTGGAATATGCATCAAAAAAGAAAATTTTCCTATGATATTCGATATTATTTTTGGGAAGAACTCCAATTGTTCCATGTAGGGACTGATCAGATTATTGGGCGATGCGTTCCGGAGGAGGAGGAAGATCATATTTTATCAATGTGTCACTCATCTTTATGTGGAGGCCATTTTTCGTCGAGAAAGGCTGGAGCTAAGGTGCTATAAAGTGGCTTCTATTGGCCAACTCTATTCAAGGATGCGATCAAGTATTGCAAGGAATGTCTAAAGTGTCAATCCATATTAAACATCTCAAAGCGAGATGAAATGCCCTTGCAAACTATCCTTGAGGTAGAGATTTTTTCTCTTTGGGGGATTAATTTTATGGGACCATTTCCACCGTCAGAAGGAAAAGAGTACATTCTTGTGGCGGTGGACTACGTGTCCAAATGGGTCGAGGCGATGCCAACGAGGACAAACGATCATCAAGTGGTTAATAAGTTTATTGTTAGCAATATATTTTCTTAATTCGGTTGTCCTAGAGCTATTATTAGTGATGGTGGATCTCATTTTACTAACTCTCATTTCAGGAGTTTACTTAGGAAATATGGAGTTCACCATCGCGTCACGACCCCGTATCACCCCCAAGCAAATGGCCAAGTAGAAGTGATGTAGGATAATTTCAGGATGATAATATAGGTATGATGATAATGATATGATTAAGAAAATAGTCCTACAAAGGGATGAAGGATCTAAGAAATATATAATTAAGATGATAATGTAGGGATAATTAGAATGTTGTGATGGTAGATGAATATGAAATAGTTATAATATGGAGATAAGGTAGATAATAGAGAATTAAGGGTAGAGGATATGGATTAAATGAATTAATATTAAATAGAATAGAATACTAAATATCGTATGAGTTGATACGATTATAAACTATATTATAATATAGAAAATATAGAGAGAGAGGGGGAAGGATAAATATAAAATAAGAATAGACTGAATAACGGGAATAGGATAATGGGTAAGATCAGAGGATAGAGAGAGGGTGAAATGGGGATAATGGGAGACGATATTATTTATGAAGTGAATGGGAAGGGAACTTAGCGATGGATTCTCGGATTTAGTGTCGCGACAGGGAATAGAGGTAAACGGAGGTGTCAATGTTGGATTTACGGATGAGATACGAACTATCATTCATGGTCAAGATTGAGGATATTACCTGACTTGTGATGATGAAGAAGATGCTTTCGAGAATTCTGTATTGATCCAGATCTGCCTCGAAATGCTTTAGACGCGATGTTGATGAAAGTGGACAGAGAGGGGGGAGAACAGAGAGGGAGATAGAACTCGGGATGGAGGAGATGCGGGAGAGATTGATGGAGACACGGGAAGAAACAATGAACACAAAAGGGGTAAGCCTAACCGGTGACCAAAATTTTATCAAAAACATCATTCCGTTTTCGTCGCATACAGGTCTCATTTTATAGAAATGAAAGTCGGGAAGTTATGGCGAAAGGTCGCGTTCGCAGCACATGGTTTCTTGACTCGGATTAGGCGTCTTTGACCTTCGTTCGGTGGGAGGATGAGATGAATAAAAGTATTTCTTGATGACAATTTCATCGTCGGATTTATCGTGCAGTTATGGTGACGTGGAGTAATCGTCGATAGCGCTGACCTCTATTTTTCTGTCCAAATGTAAAGGGGAAGCTGACGAACTCGGATTGTCGCTTTGCTAATTCGTTTGACTCGTCTTTCGTTGGGATATTCAGCCTGGTCGTCATTGAGGATGAGACTAATCCGGATTCCTTGCCTCATTCGTCGCCAGCTTCGTCGCGGGTCTCGTGAAGAGGTCTCCAGGGTAGGGTTCGACGCCGGGAGAAGACAGTCGACTATTCCAATGCCAATGGTTCTGGATCCTGACTCGCCACGGATCGTCGTGAAGGAGTCTTTGGTTAGAGTTTTCCCTGACGCATTGTCGTCGTTGAAATATAACCATAAATATTTAACCAGAAGAACAATAGTCAAATTTCCGTGCCTTTGACCATTTTCCAAGCTGTACTGCTCTCGGAATGTTGTTGGCGATAGTCCGCTTAAATCATTGTTTGCTTTGATCGTGTAAGCGCCTATTTTGAAGTCTCCGGTTTGATCAGCAGGTGACGTGGAAGATCCTCATTTAGGTGAATCGTAATCGTGGTAATACCCATCGCTGAATCTCGATGACACGGAAGCCCTGTGATTGTAATATTGTGGCATTGCCATGAAATAGGATATTTCCGAGTGTTTAGGAAGTGTGCCGTTTTCCATGTGTGATAAGAGAGAGTAGGGGCGTTCACTAACAGATGTCCACTTTGAGCTTTTCTTTTTTCCCTAGCCGTGAAAATGTTGCAGGTGAGATCGACTTTCGTGGTTGTTATCTTAACGATAGCTCCTTGTATCTTCCACTATGGGATTAGCGTCACGTGGTAGTCTTCTTCCAACTCTTCAGAGTTGGCTTTAGTCATCTTTTCTTTAATTTTCTCAGGATATCCGAGGAAGACGTTGTGGGAATTCATTGGCCTTTTGACGCAACTGTTCTCATAATCCTCTTTAGATAAATCGAGATCTTTGACATTCCATATTCATGAAGTTCACTGTCTTGTGGAAGTCATTGGTATCGCATTGTGACAGTATTGATAAGTAATATGATTACCCATGGTAGATATCATGTTGATCTTCCTTTATTTCCATCAACAATGAAGGTTAGAATCCAATGTGATTTAGTCTTCTTTGTTGGAATCTTCCGTCATACTTTAATGACTATCTTCTTTGTTGAGAGATTTTTCATATGGATAAATGCATGTTAATGCTCATGCAAAGGCTATGTCTTGAGGTAAAATAAGAAGGTACATTCTTCCATTAGATCTCTTCTAAATTCTAACTATAGGTGGTTTCAAAGAAAAGAGGAATATATCACAATGGTGTTCCTACTGATTTTTCTTTTGAGATCACTATTTAAAATGATATAAAGGTACCTATGATATGGTGGTTATGGTTTAGACAATTAGGAACCTATATCAAAGGTAAAAGGGTGGTTGACTTGGTCAATTCAAGGAATTCTTATTATCTAAGGATAAGGCTAATTTCTTTTGACCAAGTCAATCTTTAGATCAGTGTAAAATAGAGGAAGGAGGGAAGATAATTCCCTTAAGATCTACACTCTCTTTCAATTATTTAGAGAGGTCTTATTCATCCATTTAATGAATGGATAGTTTTTCTAACTCATGAATGAGGAATATTGGTTCACTTGGAACCCTTGTGTTCATGTTTTGAAATAATTCTCCATCATTCCCCCAGGGTTGGAGGACTTCATCTCCGAGGAAGTGTCTTTCATATATAAGAACAAGTCAGAATGCAAACGAAGGGCATAATGTAATGGACCATGAGAAGTAATCCAAGAAGCATCACTTATTGTATTGTCTTTCCATTGAACAAAAAATTTGTAATCATCCTCTTTAAGATCAGTGAGAATAGTTTGATGATCAATGATCACATCTATAAGTCCAACATTAGACACAAGAGTAGGAGACAGGAAAGAATTTTGAAGAAGTTCACTTTCAAGAGGATGGGGAGATGAAAAATTTTCAATAGGTGTATCATTATGCTCATGAAATTCTATTAAATCTAAAATAGTAAATGAAGTAGATATGCCCCAATAATTAAGAATGCCCATAGTATATGTATTATAATTATATTTTGAAAGAGCTTTAAAAGGAACATAGTTTTTGAGTTGAAATTTAAAAGAGACTTTAAGAAGTTTAGGAGGGTGAATTTTAGTATCTACTAAATCAATTGGTTTAAGAATTTTATATCTTCTAGGAAAAGCAATAAAGGTTTTCTATTGTTTCATATGATGATGCAAATTGTTTTAAAACAATGTCATGAATGATATGATCATGCTCAATGGATATTGTCTTATCTAATGCATGAATTTCATCTTCTAATTTAAATTCCTTGCTATCATTAGTAGGTAAAGGTTTGGAATCATCCATAACTTTGATCAATTTTGAGCAATTGGTTTTAATATGCCCTACTTGTCGGCAATTAAAACACCTAATGGTACCATTTGCTCTAGGGGTAAGATTTGTGGATTGGGTGGTCTTTGGAAGGCTACTAGTCATATCCTCATTGAGGTATTCTTTTGGATCATCTACTTCCACAAATATTGGGATTTCCACTCTAACTTTGTTATACTGATAATCAATCCTATCCTTTGGATAGTGATCATTGGAAAGCACAAAATTAGAGAAATTAGGAGGATCATTAATAGGCTCTTTTGGAATCTCTATTTAAGGAGAGTTAGCTTCCCAAGAGTTGGATTCTTTTGGAGACTCTAGGTTCTCAGTCCTATTGATATATTGATCTAATTTGGTAATAATGGATTGCATACTCTCTAAAAGTTCTCCTGCCCAAGAAGGCATGGGTTCCTCTTGAATGATATACCAGGGTATTGTTAAAAACATACACATCAGCAGTAGTGTTAGAAGCAATGGCTTTTGATATAGTAGTCATGATGATTAATATATCTTATGGATCATACTAATTCCCATTTAAGTGATATCAAATCAAACTGGGCTCTGATACCAAATATGATGTAGGATATTTTCGAATAAAGATATGTATGAAGTGAGAATGTTAATGTGAATATCTACTTTATTCATCCTGAAATATTCCTACAATGAGGGAGGATCTATGAAGTGATATCAGTGAAGGAATAAAGTAGAAAAATCAGATGAGATATAATAGAAGGATAATGAGGAAATAAGAGAAATAGAATGGATGATAATAAATTAGAGAATAGAGAATAGAAATAGATATTAAGGGAGTTTAGGATAGAAAATATCAGATAGAGAATTAGAGAGTGGAGAATATATAATAATTAATTTAGATAACGAAGATAGTAGAGATAATGTAACACATAGATGATAGAAGAGATAAACAAGAGAGAGGTTGCAAATAGAAGAAGGATGATATGGCTTTTCGGTTGAGGAAGAAGAGACAGATAGCAGATAGGAGAGAAGATGGCGAAGAGATATACATATATATATATATATATATATAATGAGAATACAATAGATAGGACGATAGAGAGAATAATGGAAATGAGGAGGAGTTTGAACGTAAGAGGGAAATGTGAGTGGGGCTGGGCACACGATGATGTGAAAAGGAAGCGAAGAGGAACCGGAATAGAGTCGGATGTTGGACTTATGATTTTAGATATCCGAGCTATTTCACGGAGAGAGGAGACGAGGATGGGTACCTTGTTTGGATGCGAAGTTGATGCCCTCGAAATTACCAAACGGATCGCGATTTCCTTGGTTGAATTCTTTCTTTGAGATGGTCGAAAGAGGACAGAAAGGGAGGGAGACAGGGAAAGGAAGATAGAAAGTCAGAGAGAGTTTGAGGAAGGGAGTTACGGGAAAACACGGAACACAGGGGTGACAAGCACCGAAGAACCAAATTTTCATTAACTGCCATTCTCTTCTTACAGTTTCCTCTTTTATAGAATAGGGAGAGGGAGAACGAGGATGAAAAGATGCCTCACGATCGGTAGAAGCAGTTACGGCGGCCTGACATCTCTTTGGGACTTAAGTTCTTGCTTCGTTGTTGACGTAATCTTCACGTGTGTGGAGATACCTGGAGATTTTCAGAATCTTCTTCACTTTCTTTTCTCAGCAGTCGTAACTGTCATGACGATATTTTTTTCCTCAGATATTAAGGATCCGGCTTAGGTCGCAAGATCGTCACATTAGTGCTTGGAATTGAAGAAAGCTCCCGTCGTTGAAGTTCCGTCTCAATTCACGCGTGGAATCGTCCCAATGAGCTCTGTCTGTGAACTTCTTTGTCTGACGGTGGGAGTTGCGGAAGTCTTCCTGTGAGACGTCCGTATTCCGCAGTCTTTTCACGTCGGAAATGTATCTTTTCGTTGACCGGCCTTGGCATTCTTGGCGTTCACTCAGGAAGTTGACGATAAGGCGATAACTGTCTATGACGGTGATTCCCGTACCAAGTCAACCCCGCGAATAATGTTTTCTTGTTGACGAAACGCCGAATATTAGATATCTCCGCGATTAACTTGAATGGGCTGATTGCCACGTAAGTGGTGTGGTGAAGATATGATCTCGACGTTGAAAGTTTTCCCTTGAATGGGAAGACGGAAAGGCCGAGATGGACGTCGGGAGGCCTCCATTCGCATCCAGCATTGATTGGAGACGTTGTAGGTGAACTCGCCACTGGGCATTGACTGGGCTTTGACTGGACCATGCGACCGTTATTCCGATAGAACTTCCCACTGAGGACTAATTAAATTAAGGTATCCTCTTGTTTTAGGAAGCATCTTCTTCAATAATCGTGACAGAGATGAATAGTTTTAGAGAGTTTCCCTTTTGCTTCTTTCCTTTTAAATGACCAAATCTTGAAGTCCTAGGAGATCCTGTAGAGAGAATATGAAGTGGAAGTCATTTCTTGTTCCCTCAGTTCTTTTCATCAGGAACATATCTCTGCTGATCCGGTTCTTGAATCTCATTTCTTCTTCTTCATTTTTCTTTGTCACAGTTGTGATGAGAGAAGATATAGGCCAACTCTGATTTTCAAAAGACTTCTGATACTTAACGACGGAAGCCATCTCTGCCAAGATATAATTCTGTAACTGTTCTAGTTCATCAAAGGTAGTAAAACCAGACGAAGAAGAGGGAGACTAATCTCTTTGAAGATTTTCAAGACCGTAGTCCACAACGATTGAAATAGTGTCTTGTTTGCTGTATGAGAGAGAAAATCTCAAGAGTGATGAAATCGCTGATTCTTTGGAATATCCCCGCACCATAATCTTTCGGATGGCCGTTATGAGGAGAGATTTTATGTTGATAAATACATGATTTTACTCATGCAAGGCTTTTCTTTGAGGAAAATAAGAAGATAGATTTCTTCTATTAGATTTCTCCTAAAATTTCTAACTATAGGTGGTTTTCAAAGAAAAAAAGAAGTTTAATAACAATGGTGTTCCTACTGAATTTTCTTTCTTGAGATCATTAATTATAATTATATGAGGTACCTATGATATAGTGGATATGATTTGGAAAATAAGGAGCCTATATCAAGGTAGAAGGTGGTTGACTTGGTCCATTCAAAGAATTCTAATTATCTAAGGATAAGGCTAATTTCTTTTAACCAAGTCAATCTTTGGATCAGTGTAAAATAGGAGGAGGAGGGAAAGATAATTCCCTTAAGATCTACACTCTCTTTCAATTATTTAGAGAGGTCTTCTTCATCCATTTAATAAATGGATAATTTCTCAAGTTGGTGGATAAGGAGGAGGAGGAGGAGGATAGGTTCACTTAGAACCCTTGTGTTCATGTTTTGAAATAATTCTCCATCAAGAAGCCACCAATAGAGAAGTCAAGAACATCTTGAAGAAGATCATTCGCAAGGATGGAAGAGATTGGGCAGCGAAGCTACCCGATGCTCTATGGGCCTACCGCACCACATTCAAGACACCCCATCGGGATGTCTCCTTTTAGGCTCATTTATGGCAAACCTTGCCATCTACCCGTCGAGTTAGAGCATAGAGCCTATTGGGCTATTAAAAAGCTCAATCTATCTCTTGATCAAGATGGAAAAGAAAGACTTCTACAACTTCAAGAGCTCCAAGAATTACGGAATGAGTCGTATGAAAATGTCGAGATTTATAAGGCCAAAAATAAAGCCTTTCATGACAAGCATATTAATAGGAAAACTTTTCATGTTCATGACAAGGTATGGCTTTATAATTCTCGTCTTAAACTCTTTCCAAGGAAGTTGTGCTCTAGGTGGGATGGTCCATATAAAGTCCTTGAAGTGTTTGACAATGGATCGGTCTTGATTTTAGATCCCAAGACCAAAAATTCTTTCAAGGTAAATGGACCTAGGTTGAAACCATATATTGGTGAAGAAGGACCACCACCTACCCATAGTGAAGAGCTGCAACTTCTTGAGATATCAGCCAGTAATTTGTCGCTATAGTGAGTTGAGTCTAGCTGAAGACGGAAAACTTAGCACTTGTTGAGAGGCAACCCAACCTTATTTTTGTTTTTTGTATTTACTTTCTACCTTTGTTGTTGCTTTTGAATTTATTTTTACTTTTATATTTGATGTTTGCTTTTATGTTTGCTGTTTTTTTTTCTATAAGCTCATTAGGTGCTAAGGAGGAGAGAACATCAAAGAAGGAAATTCAGCCCCAAAACAACTCCACAAATGAAGAGAAGAATGCAACCAATGCAAATTTCCGCTAAGTTTTTCTTTTAGTCCCTTTGTCTCTTTTTATTTTTACTAGTTTTGCATGCCATGCATAATGATTGTCATCTCTTTTCCATAAGCATGCTGATTTTTTTATTGAGGACAATAAAAGGAATGAGTATGGGGGCAGTTTTCTATAAAACTTCATAGATGGCGCCCACCGTGGGGGGAGTTTTCTAGAAAACTTAAAATTTTTGTATTCCTTCATTTAGTATTCTATGCATGATCAGATTTTAAACCATGTAAACAACAACATGATATTTTCAAAATCACATGAAATATGAAAACATAGAGTACATTAACACCTTTCACTTGTTTAGAAAGTCATGGGAAGAGCAACTTTAAGTGTTGTGTTGAGGAGGTTGTAGAGTCGATGAAATTATGGATCTAGGTATTCCTTTGAGAAACCATAAAGTCCAATCTAAGAATCTACTCAAGCTCATAGTATGATTTTTCAAAACTTTCTATACTTCTCATCCACTCATTCTTCTTTCTAAATCTTGAGTTAATGACTCCTTGCACGCACATCCTTCCGCCTTCCATAGCAAGTCGTAGCTTGTATCATCCTTTTATTGGCACTACTATTATTGACATAGTGAAGCTCCCTGATCCATAGAGATACCAAAACCTCTTCGGGGGAATAAGCTGCATGTCTACTAAGGACGACACATGGGTAGGATGAGCACCATGAAATGAGTAATGTTGTTTTCAATAAGTTGCATAAAAAGCCTTATAAATTTCAAATTCTGCATTATCTAATCTCTTTATTCAAAAAGGCTTGCAGCAAGTAGAATTAGGATGAATAAATAAAAAAGTAGAATTAGGATGAAAGAAAGAACAAGAAAAAGAAGTAGAATTAGAATGGTAAGCTACCTCCCATGTGTTTTAGCCGATTCTATCTTATAGCCATTATGTATGAAAAGGATGATGCTTATTTCTACTTCTTGCGCCTTATTCATTCATGTCCATAGTGCAAGGAGGAATCGACAATTGATTTGGTATGATGAATTTTTTTAGTTATTTATATTCTTATTAGTATGTAGAGCAAGATGATTCTTAGGTCATTTGGTGGATTAAAGTGTTTGCCGGAAAGAATGTCGTGACCCTAAGTTTCTAGTACATTACTTTCTTCTTGACATCATTTAAGGTAGAACATTTCATTTCATATTCTATCAATCCTTAAACCATGGTTTTCTAAAGCTTGTTAGTCCTATTATACATTCCTTATCTTTCCATTTGCTAAGGGACTAGCAATGATTTAAGTTGGGGGGTGTGATAACAAGCATATTTAACTTAAATTCTTATCTTATTTAACTAATATTCATGCTTATTTTATGTGATTATGATGCATGTTATCATAGTTTTATGAATTTTCTCCATTGGTATGTCATTTCACTACAGTCCATATTTATGCATAATTTAGGGTTTAATTATGTGCTTTATTGATGATTAATCTTTTGCAAGGTTAAATTAATAGAAATTAATCACTTTCCTTGAATTACTTTAGACTTTAGTGGATGTTTTGAACAATAAAATTCAAGAAGAAAATGTTAGGATGATATAAAGAAGACTTCTTAAGAGATTATCTGAGTTCATTATAAATTCATTTTATATTCTTCTTTGAAAATTATATTTCAAATATTAAAAATGAAATAAATTTGTGATCCAATGGAGAAAATTTGAATTAAAAAGGAGTTATATTTTAAAAGTGATTGATTTCTGAATATTCTAGATTTTTTCCAGATTTTTATTTGATTTTTCCTTATTTAAAATAAAGACAAAAAGGGAGTTTTATTCTTCACAGAACCCGCGGAGCTGATGTGGTGTGTGGAGCTGACGTGGCGCGCGGGACCCGCGCGGATGCGACATGGCACGCAAGGCCACGTGGCAGAGCCGCTGATGTAGGATATTTCAAAGGAAGATATGTATATGAATATGATGATATACTTTCAGAAATAATCCTACAAATAATTGAAGGATCTATGATTGATATCCCTATGAGAGTTTTAATACTTAAAGAAGTTATGATAGGTAAGATTATTATATAGAGTGATTAGACGAGAGATGGATATGTGATGGAGAAGTGAAAATATTTGATAGTAATAATTATAGGATAAGGGATAACTACAAAGGATTGGGTAGGGCGAAGACAAGATATAACCGGAAGAATGTATTATATATCATAAGACAGAAAATAGGAAGAGAGACGAGAATAAGTTGAGAAGGTATAGAAATCGAGAGTGGATACATTGGATAGTAGTGAAGAGAGGGTAATGGTATGCGGTAGGAAACAGACAAGGAGAATATAGGTAAGGATATTATATTATATAACATTGGGTAGCGGATGAGGGAAAGTGAGAAGAAGAGCGGAAGAGACGAACACTGGGAGGAGAATAAAGGAGTGAAAATGTTGGACTTAAGATAATCGGAGGCGAACTTCAATCACGGTAACGGGGTGAGGATGATCACCTGATTGGCGAGAAGCGATGCTCCTGATTTCTCCAAACGATATTGGTTATCCTCAGCGAATTTCTGACGACGGGGATTGAAAGCGAAAGAATGGGAGGGAGAAAAGCGGGGGAAGATAGAGCTCGGTGATGAAGAAGATGCGGGGGATGGGTTGACGGAGATACGGAGATGAACACGAACACGGGGTAAGTAACCAAACGTAACCAATATTTCACAAAAAACCAACTGTTCGGTAACTCTGTTACAATCGCCTTTTATAGAAGAGAGAACGGAGAAGAAACCGACTGGACACGAAGAATTACGTTGAAACTAAAGTTTCACGTCCGGAAGTCAAGGGGTCTCTTCGTGGTGACAAAGTGGTTCTTCAATCGTCCATGTCAGCAGGGAGGACGACCAAGAATAACCCCGACCACGTCTTCATACTTAGTAGAAACCGTCGAGGTATGATTTACGTAAAACATTCCGAGATGACACCGTTGTAATATCGTGCCATCGGAAAAGTTGTTATGACGCTGTCGGTTTGAAGACGAATCAGATATCCTTTCTGTTGTCTATGCTTCCAGTTTTCCCTATGGGTCTCCAAGGTGTAGAGAGGGTAGGAGTGGTACGGGCAATGATTTGGTAGCTTGTCCCTTGATATCGACAGTTCCCTGGGATGAGGTGAGGAGAAGGTAGCACTGTTGGTGACGTTAATGTGAAGTGTTCTTTGTCCCCGCGCCCAATTTGTTGCCGTCACGATAGTACGTAGGATGTAACATTCTGATGTAGTCTGACGGGAAGGCGGGTGTTCTATCTTTAAATTCTGCATATTTGTCTTCATTGTGTCCTCCATTGAAGTAATCATCATTCGTGTGGAAGATGCGTGGAATGCGTCACGGAATTCATGACTTAATCCTTGATCCCTATTCGCCGCGGATCACGCTGATAGAGTCTTTGGTTGGAGAATTTTAAATGCACTGTCGTTGTCACAGTGTTGGTCGAATGATAATCTTCTCATGACAGGCAGAAGAGGACGGATGATGCTGCGCGCGATGATTGGACAGCCATCGGGTTATCCTCGAGGGAGACTTCCTTGCGTCTTCTCTTTTCGATCTTGAAGCGTCTTCTGTCGCGGTCATTCTTGATTGTTTCTGTGATGATGAGAGTTGACAATGTAGCCTGTCGATCGTGTGATGAAGTGGAGATCTCCAGAGTTGCTTCAGCTGCTCCATATCAGTAGGGAGGGTTGGCCTTGGTGGAGAGAACTCAAATTAAGTCTTCAATTTAGTGAGAGATGTGAGCTCTTCTTTATCTTCATTCCTTTGGAAGGTTTCATGTGCTTCAATGCTCCATAGATGCATGAATTTATTCATGCAAAGAAAATTGTTTTTTAGTAGGATAAAATATAGTTTCTCCCATAGGTAATTAATATGGAGATCTCTCCTATAATTCTAACTAAGGGTGGTTTTCAAAGAAGGTAGGGGTTTAATAACAAAGATGTTCCTATTAATTTTCTTGAGATCATTACCTATAACTATACAAGGTACCTATGATATGGTGGATATGGTTTGGAAAATAGGGAACCTATATCAAGGTAGAAGGTGGTTGACTTGGTCCACTCAAGAAATTCTAAGTATCTAAGGATAAGGATTAAATGCTTTGACCAAGTCCATCTTTAGATCAGTATAAAATAGGGAAAGGAGGGAAGATAATTCCCTTAAGATCTGCACTCTCTTTCAATTATTTAGAGAGGTCTTCTTCATCCATTTAATAAATGGATAATTTCTCAAGTTGGTGGATAAGGAGGAGGAGGAGGAGGAGGAGGATAGGTTCACTTAGAACCCTTGTGTTCATGTTTTGAGACTATTCTCCATCAGCCGCGCGAGCCCACGCGGCACTCAGGTGGCGTTGAGGTGGCACGGATGCGTGGCAAGGCCACGCAAGTCACGTGGATGCCCCGGGTGGCGCCACGTGGTGAGAGAGAGTGACTGGGCTTGCGAGTGAAGGGCCCACGGGTTAGTGGGTCCTAGTTAGTATATTGGGGCGGTAACGCAAGGGCGTTATTCTGCCTCACCTTTTATATGCGCCCTTTCTCTCTTTTTCCTCCGTGTCGGACTATGTTCCCGCGGAACTCCTTCTTTGCAGGACACGTGGCGGAAAGAGGTGCGTTGGATCAGAAGCTTACCACAGGGTGCACGTTAATCTGATGGACCTTGGTCCATTAGATCATCAATTCAACAGGTGCTTCAATCGCGACTTAAGTGACATCAAACGCTCAACATTTAATCGCACGATCATGCGATCGTGGGGCGACACGTGGACTCACCTCGATGCGACGATGGAAATCGGAAGGCGGAATTGGCGAGATCGTGAGATCGCGGCTCACGATCGCCATGCGATCGTGGCCATCAATCGACCTTCACCGGATCTAACGGCCCGTATTTCTCGCGTGGAAATCCTTATAAATATCATGTTCTCCTTATGTATCCTAACCTCTTGATTCAATCGTGAAGCAATTAAGCAATTTTTTAGCAAGATCTTGAGTTCATCATGATTCCCCTGTGTTCTAGACTCAATAGTGATCCGATTGAGGTAGGATTCTTCGTGATTAATCGTTGGATCCGATCAAATTCTCCCCTTGAACGCCGAACGTCCTCCGAGGAAGAAACCCCGCCAATACTCTTCAATCTGCGTAAATTGAAGCCAAATCTTTGTGGAAATTGGGTTAGTAGTGTGAATCCATCATTCATCCTGCAGTAATTTGTGTTTAGATTAGACTTTAGGTAGTTAATTTCACTTTAAAAGTCGTTTTGTTCTTCATTTTCGCCCAATTTCGGTTCAAATTTTTGCTGACTTTTGAAATAAGAGATATCTCCCTGATCTTAAGTCCGAATCACTTGATTCTGGTTTCATTGAATTCCTTGTTTGATCAGATTTGCGTGGATAATACATTCGTAAAATTTCATGATCATTTGACCCCTCAATTTAATGTTTGACCAACCACTATTCATTTTCAATCCGAATTTAGACATTGACTTGCGGGATCAATTACTTTCAAAATACAAATTGAAAGTTGACGATTTTGGTCTCTTTTGAATCCTGTTTTTTTTAGCTTTCTATTTATATATCAATTTCATGATTTGGATATCATTTGGTTAATCAATTAGAATATTGACCCCAAAGTATTCATTTCAGGATTTTTCTGATCTTTGATTTTCAATAATTCATAATAAATCCAATTCTTATATAAAAATCACGAATTTTATATCAATAAATTCCATTTTCTCTCTAGTTTCTAAATATATAATTTTCGTAGTATTTTATGATCTTTTTAGTCTCTGATTGACATAAAGTCAACTATTAGTCAAAGTCAATGCTTTGACCTTGACTTTTGACATTTCTTCTTTAAATCAATGTTATAAAGTCTTAAAATATCTTATCTCATATATTTAGATCATTTCTATTGATTATATATCATTATCATCTCTTTAAAACCCTAATTAAACCTAATTTTGACCAAGTCAACTCTGCGATCAAAGTCAATCGTGTTCTATGTGGATCGACATGATACTTACACTATACTTGATTTTATATCTTTGTCATCGTGAGTTCGTAATTATAAATTTTTTTTACCAACGTTTGTGTGTTTTAACGACCGCATAAAATCGCTTCGTCAGCCTGCCTCTCTAAAGTCACCGAGTCTCGGCACTGATCCACGTATACACCTAGTAAGTCACTCATCCCCAAGTCTGAGCAATCCTGCAAGGTGAAAGTAAATATCCCTCGAGTTGACTTTCTAGGCAACTCCCTAGAGTCGTCCCTAATAACATGCAATCTTAACACGCAAAAACATGATTAATGCAAATTAAGGCATAAAACATTCCTTTTTTATGCATGTTATCATACTTTGAGTGCATTTCTATCATTTCATGCAATTTTAAGTTATATTCTCAAATTACTTTAAATTAGGGTTAATTATGATGAATTAAAGATAAATAATTTTATAACCTATCTTTGCTTGAGATTATAAGAAGTTTTTAAAGTTAAATAATAAGAGAAATCATTTTTATAAACATTCATTGAATTTTCTAAAGTTAAAATCTTAAAGAAATTAGTGTATTTTTGAAATAATAATTTATTCCATTGTTATTTAAATATTTTTGACTTTTTATAATGATAGATAATTAAATTTCTGATCTAATAAAAGAAATTTGGAAAAATTTGGAGTTGTATTTTAAAAGTAAAGAATTTTTTCTAATTTTAGGGATTTTTCTGGATTTTTAATGAATTTCTAAGGATTTTTCGGAATTAAAAGTCGATTTTTCTAATTAAAAATCAATTTTTTGAATATTTTATAACGCGCAGGTGACGTGGAGCAATCAGAGCCGTCCGATCGATCATGATGAGGAGGCGACGTGGCAGTGTGTGGGACGTCCGATCGCGCGTGCGATATAGGCCGTTGATCTTCACTTAAATCGATGGACACACGTGGCTTAATCGGGGTTCAACGATCATTTTAATCTCGACCGTTGATTGCAAGAGTTATAACGGTCGAGATTAAAACGCTAAAAAATGCATCTGAGGCGTCCGATCATGATCCAACGGATGCGTTTCAAAGCATTTTATTACGCGCGAACACATGGCTTCATCTAAGCGCTCCATCTGTGATCCAACAGATGGGACTTAACAGTAGCGATTCACATTAATGCGATCAATCAGAGTCGTTGATCACTGATGAAACGCCCAATCAGACGGTTACGCCCAAATTCACTATAAATTGAGATGTTCTTCGACATTTTGATTTATTCTTGGATGATTTCATTAAATTGATCTATCTACACCCTTCCATCCTTGAATCTCTCACTTCTAATCTCTTCTAGACTCGTTTCCGCATCCACAGAGTGATTAAAAGTAAGATTTCGTTGATCGATTAAGGAGAATTAGTCACTTAAACACAAATGATCACTTTCGGAATCGCGGAATGAAAAGCCTTAAATCCGGCAATTAATTGGATCATTTTGATCGCTATCTCGGGTTAGAATACGTGTTTTTCTCTAATCTATCGTCATGTATCATCAATTTATAATTTAGGATCGTAATTTAGTTTAATTTAGTCTTTAATTTTGGTTTTTCGTTCTCCCAATTTTTAGAAATTTCTCTCCACTTCGCTCTTTGATTTCTCCGCGATTACTAATCCAAATCGAGTGATTTTTGATTCAGTGGATTCGTCTTTGAGTTATCTTTCTAAATCTACCATTTTCCCTAATTTCTATCACCAATTCATCGTCCGATTTGATAAAATTCTAAAAGATCTCTCGAAAAATCTCTTATTTCTCCGTGGATTTCGAACCTTATTTACCATTATACCCTTCAATTCGTGATTAAATCATTAAATTGGAAAATTTGGCTTTATTGTTGACACGAATCGGTGTGCAATTAACGACCGCATCAATTCGTTCTGTCAGTCCCGACTCGCTACGATTCCCAAGGAATCTCTCCCTTACCCTCAGGGGTAAGTACGACTCACCCAGAGTAGATGCAAAGTATGGCGGTATATCTAATTATCCTAGTACTTTAATTAAACTTATAAAATAGAAAGCTATAAAGAGAATACTAAAACAAACTAAACCAATCACGACAAACAACAACAAATGATTTAAATATGATACGTGTAAAAGGAAATTATTAAAAAATGAAACAAATTAAAATAACCCACTGATTTGTCTAAATTTTCTTTTAATGCTTTGTTTTAAATGATTAATAAAAACATATATAAGCAAAACAGATAAGAACGGAAGAGAAAATAAAAAAGAGCGATAATAGATAAATGGATTAAACAAATAGAAGATCGATGTAATTAGTTTAATCATGAAAAAAATAAAACAAATATAAGATCGATTAAATCAGTTTAATCACGGGAAAAAGAAGAAAAAAAATAGATACTCGAAAGTCAGAAAACCAGAAAATAGAAAATTAGAAAACAGAAAAATCAAAAAATAGAAAATCATAAAACAGAAAAAAAAATCAAAAACAAAATTCAGAGAATTGAAAAATGGAAATGAACCTTATATAATTGAAATGTTGAAGACAAAAATCAGAGAGTGAAAATCAGAAAACGAGAATAAGAAAACAAATTATCAAAACCGAAAATTTAGAAAATGTGATCCTCAAGAACACGCAAACAAAGAAAGAGAGAGAGTGAGAGCTCAATGAAGAGAATTCGAAGCCTCCCATTCAAGCTTGCTGAAGAACACGTTCTCTTCAAGAATCGCCTTTCAATTGCACGCACAAGAGAGGAAGATTGGATCGCTTTCTCCTTTTTCTTTTTCGCTGGAGCATGAACCTAATTTCTTCTTCTTTTATTTCTCACACAAGAGAGAGAATGTGTTTTCTTTGTTTTTAGCCTTTATTGCATTTTTTGGGTATATGAACAATTCTATAAGTACCTGAAAATGACATAAAACAAGTTAGATAAGATTTTGTTAAGAAATAAAAAAATGGAGCTAAGGTATAAAAGGAAATATATTAGTAATTCTTCCCTCATTGTCATTGATAAAAAAGCATGACATGTTTTTATCATGATGTTCTAAAATGACGTTGATATAAAAATAAGCATAGAAATTAATGTTGGAAACTAGAATATGCATCATGATTCATCAGAATAATCAGATTGATAAACCGGAATTAAACACATACCTGGATTCACCGGATTAATCTTCATCGGAGTAGATTACTGAATCGGAGAATAGTCTTCTTGAATATCCCTGATGTAACCTCCTGATCTCTAGAGGAAATGGGATTCTCTCTTGAGGGTTATGAGCATCAGGTTATCCAAGTGGACTATGGCCTCCTATTTATAGGGATAGAGGAAAGCTTAAGCCTCTAATCAGTCATTAGACAGCCCATTATTGACTAATGACTGATTTACTGCCTCTACACATAATTAACCTCCACACACATAAATGAATGTCGTAATTCCCAGATTAAACATAATTGAATCACTTAATGGGATTATAATGATAGCTAATCCACAATAATACATAACTATGTCCACTCAATGAGATTAGATCTAACAATCTCCCACTTGGACAAGATATGTATTAACTGAATATTGTGAATTATCACTTTATGAGCTCAACTTGATGCTATCATTCGCGAACATTCTCATCAATCTCGTCCATCATCAAACCAGCAACGAACCAAAGGGATTTTCGTCACATTGAGCGTAACTGAACCCAAACAATGATCACATATACTAATCGAATGAATGACATAGATCGTGTGTGGATGTGTAGCATGAAAATTACATGAAATGTGATTCATACATGTACATTTTCAACTTAGTCCTCTGAAGTCTGAAGAGAGATCAACTGAAGTTAAGTTCATAATGGTAAACTTAAACAACATGTCCGTTACATAATAAGCACACGAAATACACCAAACTCCCACTAAAATTACATATCGTCATATGATTTGAGACCCATAGTAAGTGGATCTGCTACCATGGAGTTTGTACTGATGTGCTCAATAGACAGTTGTCCATTCTGAACTCGTTTTTAACAACCAGATACTTGATATCTATCTGTTAAGATTTTGTCAAGCTCCGATTGTTATTGGCAACCATAACGGCTGACTAATCGTCACAATAAATCTTAAGTGGTCTTTCAACTTCTTGAACTACCTTTAAATTGTGACGAAACTTTTTCAGCCAATTGCCAATGTTTTGATGCTTCATAGCATGCTATATATTCTGCTACCGTAGTAGAAGGTGCTATAAGTGCTTGTCTAGCACTTTTTCTATGAGATAGCTCTTCTAGATAGCAAATAATTATAGCCTAAAGTTAAGTTTATGATATCAATGCATCCACAAAAAAATCAGAATACCCAATGATCTCTAGTCGTTCTGATTTTTTATACGTGAGCATGTTATTCTTTGTCCTCTTTAATTATCTCAAAACTCATTTTGCTGCCTTCCAATGTGCCATACATAGATTACTCATGTATCGACCCAAAACCCCTAATTATTTAAGCAACATATGTCGCGAACAAAACTTGAATATACATAAGGCTCACAACCACTTGTGCATATAAAAAATTTTCCATCTCTGGAATTTCTAATACATTCTTATGGTTTACAATCCTACATATTGTATCTTTGGATATGCTTTTCAATATAACCCTTTTGTGACAGCCCTAAGATATCTTTAGAATGATCTCGATAAATCTGAATGCCTAAAACATAAGAGGCATTACCAAGATCCTTCATCTCAAAGTTGCTTGACAAAAACTTCTTGGTATCACGTAATAAATTTAGATCATTAGTGGCAAGTAAAATGTCATCGACATTTAATACTAGAAAAATATACTTGCTCCCACTAAACTTATGATATATACATTCATCAGCAGGATTCATCACAAAACTGGACGAACTGATGATTTTATGAAATTTGTGATACCATAGGCGAGGAGATTGCTTCAGTCCATAAAGAGATTTCTTTTAATTTGCAAACTATGGACTTCGGATCTCCTTTGTCACAAAATTTTTCAGGTTGTTCCATATAGATGGTTTCATCAATTTCTCCATTTAGAAATGCAGTCTTTACACCCATTTGATGCAACTTAAGATCAAACTGATCTAGAAGTGCCATTTATGAATCTGAATGAATCCTTTAATGATACTGAAGAAAATGTTTCATTATAATCGATGCCTTCACGTTGAGTAAATCCCTTTGCAACAAGACGTGCCTTATATCTTTCTTTTATTACCTTTTTGAGTCCCTCTTAGTTTTAAAGATCCATTTACAACCAATAGGTTTCAATCCTTCGGGTAACTCAACATGATCCCAAACGTCATTGTCATGCGTGGATTTCATCTCTTCATTCATAGCATCAATCCACTTGTGAGCATTAAAGCTCTACAAGGCTTGTCCTAAATTAATAGGATCATATTCCTTTATCTCCAGATCAAACCTCATGTTCTTGAAGATATATACTCAAATAATTTAAGATCTGAGTTTCTTCTTGAAATGTGGATTCCTTTAATGGCGTTTCTTCTTGAGGATATACAATTTGACTATAGGAAGCTGAAGGACACAAAACATCTGCTTGAACACATGAAAGAATTTAGATTACCTTCTAAATTAACAATATCATTGTGTTCTTCCTAAAATTCAGTGTCTCTAACTTTATTTCCCCCATCAAATTCAATATCCTCAAAGAAATGTGCATTTCCTGTTTCAAAGATACCTCTAGTGCTAGGATCGTAAAACTTGAAACCCCACGATTTTCCTGAATATCCAACAAAATAGCAACTAATCGTTCTGGAATCCAGTTTTCTTTCTTTAGGGACATACGATTGTGCTTGAGCTGGACATCCCTAGACATGAAAGATGCTTCAAACTGGGTTTCAGCCCATCCATAATTCATATGATGTCTTTATAGTTGCTTTGGTTGGAACTCTTTTTAATAAGTATATAGCTGTTTTAAAGCCTCACCCCATAACCTTATGTGAAGCGATGATTCAGCCATCATACTTCTCACCATATCTTGAAGTGTCTAAGTCCGCCGTTCAGCAAAGCCACTCATAGATGAAGTGCTTGATTTATAGTATACTTATGAACAATTCCTGATTGCTCGAGATATCAGGAAAAATTTTCCCGACATTGCTCACCAGATGCATCATTCCTTCCATACCACTCTCCACCACGATCTGATCGCACATGCTTGATCCTCTTGTTGAGTTGATTTTCTACCTCTGCTTTAAATATCTTAAATGTGTCCAAGGACTCTGATTTATCACGGATGAGATAAATATAACCATATCTCAAATAATCATCGAGTAAATGTAATGAAGTACCGATGCCCATTTCTAATTGTCTGTAGAAAATGGTCCACACGTATCCGTGTGAATTAACTGTACTAATTTTGTTGCTCGTGAAAATCCCTTTCCTGTAGTGCGTGTGTTCTTGCCTTTTATGCAACTAACACACTTCTCAATATCCTCGACATCAAATGGCTGAAGAATTCCTTCTACGACTAACCGATCAATTCACTTCCGTGAAATGTGACCCAGTCTTCTGTGCCATAAGGAATAGGAATTCGAGCTAAGTGAGTTGAGTTTTGCTACCTTTCATGGTTGTATGTAAAACCAGGTTGGATGGAGAAACTACATAGGTTATTGTCCTGTAATAAAGACCCAGTTCCCATAATATTGCCTTCATACTTGATACTAACTTTTCTATTTCCAAAAGTACAAGTATGACCAAATTTATCTAGAGTAGATACAAATACTAGATTGCGTTTTAAAAGTTGGTACAACAAAAAGTATCTATCAGATAGATAAAAATGACCAATGTCTAGAAGCAATCTAAATATTTCATACCTTTCTACTCTAACTAAAGTGTCGATGCCTGTGAAGACATATTTCTCCTCACTTATTGGCTTACGACAATGGAGGCAATCATTTCTTTTGTCTCAAACCATGATATTTTGTACAGTCCTCCTTGAAATGACCAGGTTTTCGGCAATGGAAACAAGTCAATGCTTTATCTTGATTTTGCCTTTTCTGGTCCTTTTAGAGAGCACCCATCTGATGCGATCTTTTCATGCTTCCTTTTCTTTAATTTGGAGGTAGAAGCAAAATTTGCACTTTCAAAAAATTGACTTCAAATAATTGGAGTCCTTCTTGAGTCCATAATGAAGTGAGATCTTCAAGACTCCATTTATGCTCCTGGATATTATATGTCAATTTGAAATGATCAAATCTTAGTGGAAGTGACTTGATGACAAAGCTTTGCTGTAGCTGTATTCATCTGGTAGATATGTTCTCAAGTTTACCTTGATAAACTTCTAGAATCACTTGTTTTAGAGTCATTAAACATACTCTATCTGAAGTATTTCACGACTAAAATTGCTTAGTATCTTTATCTGGGGGTTTAGGGTCAGTGATTGCTGAGTCAACATTGGCATTGGCTAATGCAACTATGACATCATTCTTCCGTATTCGTCTGAATATATTGCATAAGGAGGACAAAGAGTAGCTCACAACTGAATTCGCAAAATTTCTAATATACATTTCCCAAGACACCAGTGCACATTAATGAGTCATCTTTGGACAATATCATCAACTGCTAGCAACATCTTGTATGTGATGAATGTCATTGACAATAAGTTCCTGTCAAAAGGCAAGCTATCTTTGGACGGCATTACCCTTCACAATGAACAATTTATTGAATAATTGTCACACGACAATTCTCACGAGTGTGTATAATCTCGTACGACGGTCACCTTCCTTTGGGCCGGCTAAGGTCTACATAGACATACACACCCAATCTAGGATCCGGAATAAGAGATCTAAACAAGAGAGCCCACTTTGGCAGGATTTTGCTTAAATCTAGAAGTCCAAAATCATAGACATGTATATATTTTGCAAAATGAGAAATCTCTTCTATTTTCAAGCCTACCTTAAGATATTAAGGCCTTTTAGCCTTTTTTCCTGGCTTTGGACAAGAAGTAGAACCTCAAAATAACTTCTTATTGGGCCAAAATTTGGACCTATTTAGCATTAGTGGCCTTTAATAGGCCCTAGAAATGCTTATAGGGCCAAAAAATAGGCCCAATTTATCAATAGTGGGTTTTAATAAGCCTATTAAAGCTTATTAGGCCTAAAATTGACTCAACTTTCCATTATTGGGCTTAAAATAAACCCTATTTTCCTTATTGGACCAAAAATAGGCCCAATTTACTAGTATTGAAGCCCATTTCCCTTTATTGGGCTTCAACAAGCCCAATTAGCCCTTATCGGGCCGGGACTACCTGGGAAAATCGGCCTATTTTCTTTTAGTGGATCAAAATAGAGCCTATTTTTACCTTAGTGGGCCTAGAAATTGGCCCTATTCAACTTAATGGACCGATTTTGGGGTAACATAGGCCCTGTTGTATTCATTTGGGCCAATTTCACCATAAAATCGGCCTTATTCAGCTTAATGGGCTGATTTCCCCCTAGAATCGGCCCTGGATTTCCAAAAAAAAATTTTTTTTTTTCAAAGAAACCGTATGGGGCGAAGTTTTTTTTTAAACCGCGGCCCTCTCTTTCTCTCTCCTCGAACTTCACTCTCCTTCTTCTTCTCCATTTTCTTCGTGTGAACGAAGCTTGAAGAAAACGGCGATTGCGGCGCGATTAGGTGGCGAAATCGACTGGATCTTCACCGAATCCAATGATTCGGTGATTCTTCCAAGGTTTCGACGCGTTCACCGCCTTCAATCGACAGCTCCTTCTTTTCCTGTTTTCTTCCTCATTTCTTCCTCTGAATCTCCGTGTGAACAGGGGGTTGAGAAAATCGGCGATGGCGGCGGAACTTCCGAAGCTTTTGGGCGTGTTCACTGCCTCCAATCGACGCCTGGAGTTTCCCCTCTTTTCCCCTTTTTCTTCGTATGAACAGGAGCTTGAAGAAGTCGGTGATTGCGATGGATTACACGGTGATTTCGGGACGACTCTTGAGGCGGTGATTGCTTCACCGACTTGGAGAGGTGGCGATTGCGACGGATTAGACGTCTTCACCGACTTAATGTGGCGGTTCGCGATTTTCTGCCGAAATCGGAACTTGGGAAGTCAAAATCAATTTTGATTTGTTCGACATCAAGGTAATCGGTTTTGATTTCCGCCGTACGCCGTTCTTAATTACCGCCATACGAGGCGGTTCTTATCTTCATCAGCAGGTAAGAATTTTTTCCCCCCCTTCGAACTGATTTCCACCTCCGCTTCGAACTGATTTCCATCCCCCCCTTCGAACTGATTTCCATCACCACCAAAAGAGGCGGTTCAAGACATTTTTTTTTTTTCCCGTTCTTGACAGACCTGTCCTCTTCCTCTTTCCGAATGTCGGTTTTCAACTGACAACTAAAACCGACATTCGATTGGAATGCGCAGGTTTTATCTGAAGAATCAGCAGTGACAGAGGAAGAAGATGATCTTCGACTTACAGTTCGACAACAGAGAAGGTTTCGCTGAACTTATCTCATGACTTCCTATCGATGAAGAAGAAGAGGAGCGAAGAGATTTAGACCCTTCGCGTCGGGTTGGTTCTTAAAGAAGAGAGTCAAAGAGGATTTGACCGAGACCGAGTCTCTTGTTCCCCCCGTATTCTAGTTCTTAAGAATAAACTTTGTTCTAAGGAAAAAAACTTGTAAACAAAATTTTAACGATAAAATTCCCTTTCCCTAATAGATGATTGAATTAACCAACTAACTTCAATCAATCTAACGTGAAGCGGATAACTTCAACAAGGGGAGAACAATTAAATGAAGTTCCCCCCGAAATTCTAGAAGATCCGATGAAGTATTTCCTCTACATTTCATCGAGATAAAGAATAGGAAAACCTTAAATTTCTCAATGAATAGATGAAAAAATCATCTGATCATCCTAACGAACAGATGCATAGATTGGCTCTGATACCAATTGTTGGAAACTAGAATATGCATCATGATTCATCAGAATAATCAGATTGATAAACCGGAATTAAACACATACTTGGATTCACCGGATTAATCTTCATCGGAGTAGATTACTGAATCGGAGAATAGTCTTCTTGAATATCCCTGATGTAACCTCCTGATCTCTAGAGGAAATGGGATTCTAGTGGACTATGGCCTCCTATTTATAGGGATAGAGGAAAGCTTAAGCCTCTAATCAGTCATTAGACAGCCCATTATTGACTAATGACTGATTTACTGCATCTACACATAATTAACCTCCACACACATAAATGAATGTCGTAATTCCCAGATTAAACATAATTAAATCACTTAATGGGATTATAATGATATCTAATACACAATAATACATAACTATGTCCACTCAATGAGATTAGATCTAAGAATTAAAACATAATAGGAATTAATAAGGATAATTCATGGTTCTATGAAGGTTTGGATCCTATCTTTAGAAGTTCTTATTCAAATGTTTTAATAGCAAATAAGAAAATAGGTAATCTAGATCTTATTCATAGAAACGCCTGCGTTCCAAAGTCGACGTGAGTCAATCTCTCAATCCATCGGTACTTGCACTAACACAAGCATACACTTCTCAAATCATGTTGACAAATAGCTATTAATCAAAATCTAAACACTGCTTAATATAATATTTCATAAACATTAAGAGCGCACCAAGATAAATTAGCAAACTTAGGTTAAACTAACACAAAGTAGAACATATACTGGAATCAACAAGCCTTGATTGACAAGAAGGGTCAGAGTCTGAATCTACAGAACTAACGTCTTCTTCCTTTGAATCCACAAGGGGATTGTACTTGACTCAACATCTACAGGAATACTCTCAAACAAGGAGAACACTCAAGAGGAAGAAAACAAAGCTCTAAAAAAAGAATAACTTTAAAAGTGTCTTCTAAGAGTTATTTGGCTCTTGAGCTCTATTTTGGGGGTACCTACCTATTCTCTACTCCAATAACTTAACTGGGCGGGGAGAGAGTTAGCCCAACGCCGGTTTCGGCCCATGAATCGGTTTATGATTTAACAAATAAAATCCATGCATCAGGGGGGGGCTGCTGCTGACTGCGCATAAGGCATCAAGTTCATTCAATTGAGCTGTCACGCTCAGACGGTTGACAATGTCAGCTTCTTGTGCAATAATTTCTTTTTCGGACATTTAGTCGTCGTTTAGAACCAACATTCAGCGGGCACGCTCTCGTACTACCTCCCCAAAGCCAAAACAGGCGGATAATCTAACACGTTCCTGGCCAGCATCTAAAAACTGGTCCCCGCCTTACCCCTGAATTCCCTCGCCAGAGGCTCCGCTCGACAAGACGACGAGGGCTAGAGAGAGAGAGGGAGAGCGAGCGAGAGAGCGGCGCCTCGTCGTCCCGTCGGGCGTCAAACAGATAAGGTGTCCTCCTCCTTCCCCAGCAGTCCAGGGTGGCAGCTGGCAGGGGTGGCCTCTTGCGGGTGTCGTCTGGTGCGCGGGACTGGGGGAGCCTGACAAAAACACGTGAAACGTCTAGTCCTTGCCTCGCCACCTTTCTCCGATTCCTTCTCGTTCGCCTCACCTGGACGGCCCAGCGGTGCCCATCTGCCAGTCAATCCCTACCTTTGGCCCCTTCCTCCTCCCAACAGCGCCGCTTCAGTTTTCGCGTCAGCCTGGAGGATATGGCGATGAAGCACAACATCATCGGTTTCCCTTGTTGTACACCTCCTAGCAATAACCGAAGGTTAGTCTCGCACAAGGCCAGGGGACGCCCGCTCCCCGTGAGAGAAAACGATAGACGAGTGACGACGACATGACGAAGGAGGGAAAACCACTCGATGTCTATGCCGTCAACGGCGTTGGGGCGTCCAGCCTCGGGACCCCATCGTTTTCTGTTCCTCGAGAACCAGAGGACAGGGAACTGCGCCTACCTACATGGCTAAGTCTGAACATCTTATTCTGCTCCCGTCCATCTTAGTCTCGCACACGAACTGAAGGGCGGGGTGCCAAAGCAGACAAATCTCACATCGCCAACTCTTGATCCGGCGAAAAGGACGCATCTGCGCAGACTTATTCGTAGAGGAAGACGAAGACAGCCTGCTATGGCAGCCAAAAGCAGATTCCTTTTCGGATTCTTACGGCGGTGGCCCGCGGGGCACCCCTCACCCCCCCCCCCTCTCCTGCGTTCCGCGTTTTCCCTTCCTAACTCAGAGCCCTCAGTCGTCGCGTCGGAACCGATAAACCGCGTGTCCTTCTCCGTCAGCCCCCTCTGCACTTTTCACCTAATAAATATAAAGCCATAACGGCATGTCCACTACATAAGTCTCCCCTCCTCTTCTCCCTCGTTTTCTTCATATTCTCCACCTCGCCCATTTCCTCCACCCGCCGGGCCTCGGAGCGTCTGGCGACAGCACATAGTAAGGGGGGTATTACGATGGAATGATTGAAGAGTGATCAGTGACCGAGAACGAGACGCGACCCCGCTTTCATGGAGCTGGACGACCACACCTTCCTGAACGAGCTGCTGGCGATGAGGAGGGAGCCATGGGACATCTCCTTCCCCGCACTTATGGGCGATCACTTCTCGGCAGAGAGCGGCGTTTGCTTCGACTGTTTCTTTCAAGAACCTGGCCAGATCTATCCGGCCGACGAAGGAGGATTCGCACCTCGGCCTGACGCAATTTCTGCTGTCTATGGCAGCTCGGTTGAGCCGCCCGGGATGAGCTTCGGCTGCCACAACCCAGCGGCCTTCTGCCCGACTCAACCAATATCGTTCGTGAGCAGGTTTCTGCCTGCCTTTCCTCTAACGGAGGTCCGCTCTTCTTGCTCTCCTGTTGGAGATACCCTTTTCTCTCTCACCTCCGCGTCAAAGGACGACAGTAGACCAGATCTGGAACCCGAGGAGCTTTGCCTTGTCCAAGAAGATGGCCCGATCGTCTGCAAATTGGAGGAGCCGAACCACGCCTCGTACGTTGAGGGCAATGCCGCCCTAGCATTGACGCCCACGAGACTTGACGTGGCGTCCTCGTCCTCAGGGAAGGTCCGCGCGAAGAAGGTAGATGGTCAGCCCTCGAAGAATCTGATGGCAGAAAGGCGCAGGCGGAAGCGTCTCAATGATCGTCTCTCCATGCTCCGCTCCGTCGTTCCCAAGATCAGCAAGGTACGGCGCCTCGTCTGTGGTTCCTGTTTTACTTCTTTTCCCTGTTTCTTCCCCTTTCCCCAGAAGAAAATGCGACTTCTTTTTCCAAGGATTGGTACCTTTGGTGAGAACATTATTTAATACGATCGGGATTCTTTGTGAAAATGATATCCGCCGACTGCAGATGGACCGAACGTCGATACTGGGGGACACAATCGACTACATGAGGGAGCTACTGGACAGGATCCAGATTCTTCGGGAGGAGATGGAGCAAGGCAACGGCGCCTGCGCGCCTTCCCGAGAGTCTCCGGCCACGGAGCTGCTGGGGATCCTCAAGGACCGTCTTAGCCACGACGAGGCTCTCATCAGGAACACCCCCAAGGTGAGGAACATACGCATGTCATACTCCTCCGCGTTTTAACGGCGGCGTAATGCGTCCTGACATATTTTTTGGGCCCGCCGGCGAGCAGTTCAATGTGGAAAGGAGGGGGATGGAGACGCGGGTGGAGATGTGCTGCGCTGCTAGGGCTGGGCTTCTGCTGTCAACGGTGAACACGTTGGAGGCGATGGGGATGGAGATTCGTCAGTGCGTGGTCAGCTGTTTCAACGACTTCGGCATGCACGCTTCCTGTTCTGAGGTAAGCACGCTGCATTGCACTGTCATATTTCGGGCACCGCGCGCCGTAGCTATCCTGCTCATCATCCTCCGTCTTATCCGGGCGTTGAAGGACGCGAAGCAGAGGGAAGTGACAAGTACGGAAGAGATCAAGCAAGCGCTGTTCCGGAACGCCGGTTACGGAGGCCGCTGCCTTTAGCCAGGAATGGCGTTGGCGCCCGTGGCTCTACGCAGAAAGCAAGAAGATGCGGGTGGCCTTTCTCGCCGAGGTGACGCGGTTGACTTGCGCGGGGGAGGCGGTCACGAGAAAGGAGGCAAACGACTCTGAGGAAGAGAACGAGGACTTCTCTCTGATTTGAACACGTTTCCGTTTCGAAGCCGGCGGCACGTTTGACTTCGGAGACGCCCGCTTTCCTTTTTTTTTTTCTTTTCTCTCGGCTTTTCTAGGCCCTAGTAGGTAGAGCTCACGTACAAGGCGTGCGACAGAAACGGCGTGTCTGAATCGCGAATCGAATGACAAGACACGGACTGGGTCGACCTTTTAGAAAAGTCAACGAAAGATGACATAAAGAACTCGTCCAGCGAGTCTACGGTATTCGGAATAAAACGGCCCTGGAACAGTATGATTTCCGAGGAGACTCTCTTCTATTTCCCCCCATTCCACAAGGTAAAGCCCCAATTGAACCACGAAAGGAGGAATTTTTCTTCATCATTTAGGCCAACTCTGGACAGAGCTCGAAACTTGGATTCCCTAGTTTCAAAGATTCCGAAGCTGAATTGAATAAGGTCAACGGACCAAAAACTACGAGAGATCCAAGGTTGTTTCAGATCATCTTTTCGTGATAACATCATCATCTAAAATAAGATGACGACCAGATACAAAAGCATTAGAATATACCAAAAATCATTCTCTCATTCTCACAATTGGTCAAACCAGAGTTTCAGTCTCGAACATTGTCCTTTTGGCTAAACATGAACCTCCAACAATCATGTTAACCATTGATCACATGCATTTCATACATGTCACTGCATGGTTATTAACTACTTTAAATGCTTAAATCATTATACATATATGTATGTATGTATATCTGTATATATTAGCATGAAATCTATGTGTTTTGAAGACATCAACCCTTTTTATCAAAGTTGTCATTTTTCATGATTTAATGATTGTTTTTTAGACTATGTATGTTTGGCTTTCTTAAGATTGAATATTATGACATGTACTTAAATGTATTTACATGTAATTACATTATTATTAACTGATTTAAATACTTAAATCTTATTATTTTAATACAATATTATGAAGAAATTTCATATGTTTTGAAACCATCATGCCATTTTAGTATCTGCTCATGTTTTTGTCAAATATAATTACATCCTCAAGCTTTAATAATTCCATGACATAGGTACCTGAAGTATGAAAAAGAAGAAGAGAAGAAGGAGAATTGAAGTTAATCTTTATTTTCTTTGACTTGGTTGTTCTTATTTTCTACTTATAAAAACATAATAATTTAGAAAAATGAATGTCATATAGTTTGAAAGGTATGAATATTTAATTTTATTTGAAATTTCATTATGGTAATCACGATAATATGATCATGCTAATATGGTGGCAATCACGCAGTAGTGTGTTAGTGCTTTCTCAATGTTTATGAAATATTCGTACTTTCTAAATGTTTATGAAATATTTGAAGTAGTTTTAGAATTGGATTGATAGCTTTTAGCTAAAATGATGTGAGATGGCATGTCTTTTTTTTCTTTTAAGTTATAAAAGAAGAATCATACAGTACCAGAGGCTTGATTGACTGACCCACATCAACTTTAGAATACGGACTCCACTAAGAATAAACTCTAGATTACTTATTTTCTAATATGTTATTTAAACATTTGAATAGTATTATTATTATCTCATTATTAAAATAAGACATAGATGGTCCTAAAGATAGATATTAATGACCTAAACAGATAATAAGTTTCATCTTCATAAAACTCTTAATTTTTTTAATCTATTTTCTCTTTTTAATTTACATTACCAATATTATAGAACATCAATGTTGATATAATTCTATTGATAAAACTTGGTCATTTTTATTTTATTATCACTGTTATTTTCCTTACACTTTTCCATTTCAATTCAAATGTTATCTAACTCATTTTTTTCTTTTGTTTTCAAGTACTTTAAAAAAAATGAAAAATGAAAAATCCTAAAACCCCTGGACCCTTGGCTAGCTGGTTCTCGCCTTGACACTTGAAGTTTAAAAAAACAACTCTTTGCTTGGAGAAGTGACAATCTCTCACTCTCCCTCAACAGCGAAGATTTCTCACTCTCCCTCAATAACAACTGTCGCCGATTTCCTTCACTCTCACTTGCTCAGCAATCAAACAGCGGTGATGGTCTTCAATCTCTCTCGTCTTGTCAACAGTGATCAACTCATCTCTCTCAATCTGTATGACAAAAAATTTCTAGTGAATTTCGGTGGTGTTTCTCTTTATTCTGATTTTTTGGATTTTAGCTGTTCATTTTTAGGATTCCTATTACAATTTTATCTTTCTTTTTTTAATTTTAGTATCTGATTTTCTATTTTTGATTTTCCAACTCCAAACTATTGTTTTCCATTCCGATTCTCATTATTTTCCTTGTTTTCAATTCTATTTTCATGTCTCTCTCAATTTCTTTATTTGATTTCTTCTAAAAAAAATTTGCCTAATTATTTTTTAAAAAAATTAGATTTGTTGTCCAAGTGTCTCATGTTTTCAATCTTGTTGTCTAACTATTTTCTAATTGTCCCCCTAATCTAATTTCTTATGGACTAATTGATGGCGAGCTGAACCCGTCACCATTAGTTCGGGAGACATTGGTTTTTTGTCGCCATTAGTCGTAATTAGAACCCGTTGCCATTAGTCGTCAATTACAATGGCTTTTTATAGCCAAAAAGTATCGTTTCAATGTTTAGAAAGTTTCCGTTGTAACGGACTTTTGTCGAACATGTAACGCTTCAAGATTGTTAAAGTACTATATTGCCCTATCTTATTCGCGTCTTCATTGGTCCACCCATACAGCTTATGTTTGCTTTGATTGGTCCATGCTGGCCATCGTAGGTTATGTCCTTGTTATGTTAACCGGCTTGAACTGGTTCTCGTTGTTGAACCGGATGCGTCTGATGTTTGTAGAAATGTCGCAATACCCTCCCGAAGCTTAGCGTGGGGCAAACAGTGAGCTTGGACTTAAATTGAAGGAAGCGATTTTTGGTAGCGGTTTTGTAAGAATATCGGCAACCTGATCCTTTGTTGACAGGTAGCCAATACGAAGTTGCTGTGAGTTGACCTGCTCGCGGACGAAATGGTAATCAATTTATGATTAAATTGACGTGTTTGGTCCGAGCATGGAAAACAGGGTTCACTGCCAGATAAGTAGACAACTGGAATTGAAGTTCGTGGAGAAGAGACTTAATCCAGATAACTCGGCAGTTGCATCGGCTACTGTCTCGTATTCAGCTTCAGTGTTGTACCGCGCGACAGTTCGCTGTTTTCGAGAGCTTCAAGATGCAAGATTGCGACCAAGGAAGACAAGATAATCCCATGTAGAACGTCGATCAAGAGGGGAGCTTGCCCAATCTACATCACTGAAGACCTCAAGAGATAGAGTAGATTGTATTGAGTAGTATAAGCTATCGAAAATGGTTCCCTTAAGATAACGTAGAAGGTGTTCCACTCGTTGCCAATCGAGAGGACAAGGTGATGGAGAATTATTTTGAAACATGAACACAAGGGTTATAAGTGAACCTATCCTCCTCCTCCTCCTCCTTATTCACTCATGAGTTTGAAAATTATCCATTCATTTAAATGGATGAAGAAGACCTCTCTAAATCATTAAAGAGAGAGTAGATCTTAAAGGAATTATTTTCCCTCCTTTCTCAATTTAGACTGATCTAAAGATTGACTTGGTCAAAGCATTTAGCCCTTATCTTTAGAAACCTAGAATTCCTTGAGTGGACCAAGTCAACCACCTTCTTCCTTGATATAGGTTCCCAATTGTCCAAACCACAACCACCATATCATAGGTACCTTATATCATTTTAATTAATGATCTCAGAGAAAATCAGTAGGAAACCTCTTTGAATTACATCCCTTTATTTCTTTGAAACCACCCTTAGTTAGAAATTTAGGAGAGATCTAATAGAAGATACTATCTTTTATTCCATTCAAGACAAAAACCTTCCATGAATCAACCCATGCCTCTATGGAGCTCAATAAGATGAAGAATTCTAAAGATCTCCAAGAAATGCTCAAGGTTAATAAATTTACACATAAACATCACTTGATGGCTTATGAAGACAATCCATTATGAGATCAAAGCCTTTATGAAAGCAAGTCAACAAGAAGACAATCATGAATGATTAAAGGCATAGTCCAGCAAGGAGAATTATCCCTCAATTACACAGCTTCCACAGGCACTAAAGAGAAAGGGTTTCATGCATGTATTGGAGCTGCAGTCAGAGCTCTTGAACCGGAGCTATTCCTGAAGATATTACCGCTCAATTTGGATGTGGAAAATATATCAGAGACTTCTACGACAGAAATCTCAGAAGCTCGAGAGAGAAGAATGCGGCGTTGAGGGAGGAAACTTCTCAGATGAAGGGAGAACTGCAGCATTTGGCAGCGAGGAAATACCTCGACTAACGGGAGCTCTGAAGAGGCTGACGAATGAGAAGTTAAAGCCAAGGAGAGCTTGAAGAATGCTCAGGCGGTGATGGGTTCGAAGTTGGAGGAGACAGAGAAGACGTGAGGGAGCTGAACGAGCTAGGCAAGTCGAGGGACTTGCTTGTGGCTCTCCTGGGAGCGACGGCCTCTCCACCGAGCAGAAGAGACACGCAGAGACTCCGAACATAGCCAATTACACCTGCGAAAGAAGCTTTCATATTGCCGGCGCGAGCGACCACTTCCCATTACCAGAAGTTACCCGCGAACGAAACTACACGCCTTCCTCCTCCACTGAGATAAAAGCGTTCAGACATACCTTCACGACGACCACGTCGCACGCGCGGGAGACAACGACTCAGAAAACACTGACTACGAAATCAGGAAAATATGCGGAAGGATCAACAACTCAGTCACGAAAGAAATTCTAAAACCTCGCCTACCGTCATTTCGATGCCAAACTTCTCGGAATTCTCTTCTAAAATGGGCTGGGAGACTCGTGAGAAGACCACGAGTAAAGCGGGAAAAGTCCGAAAGCGAGTCAGATCGCCGCTAGGAAGTCAAGTCTACCTCGTCATCCCTCACGGTATCGAGATTACTTACCATTCAGAGATGATCGGCGAGGAAGCTCTAGTCGTCTACACGATCGATGAGACTCTCCAGTTCGCAAAACGAGCGTCGTCACCTATAGTTCTGCAAGAGACAATAGCAAAGAGATAACAGGCAACGTGATATCATTTAATCACGGCGTTGACTTTTAGAACGACAAGCAAGACGACGTGAAATGCAGCAGTCCGCACTCTTCGGGAAATACGAAAAAGATGAGCAAATTCGAAATTGCTGCATTGCTCCCGATCGACGGAAACTAACCGACGCGCCGTTTCTCCATAACTGCTCATATCTTACTCTATAAGATGGACATTTTGTAACCGAGAACAAGTAGTTGATTATTGATAAAAGTTTCGTTTACATAGTTACCTTTTGGGTATGCTTACCCTTCGTGTTCTTCATGCCTCCCCGTATCTCCATCTTTCCTCTCCGCATCTTCTTCTCTTCCGAGTTCTACCCTCCTTTCCTTCTCCTCCTTTTCTGCCTTTCTTTTCAAACCTTGACGTCGTAGATTAATCAGGGATTATCTGCATCGAGTGAGCGATTCGGAGCATCATTTTCCTTTCTCGTGTATCATCCTCTTCTTTTCCGTGTAATAGTTCGTATATGATATCATAAGTCCACATCATTCACTCTTTCTTAATTCTCACTGTATCTATTCCATGCTCTTACATATTGTATCTATTTTCGCTATACTCTCTTTCTCTATTCTCTATTATCACTGCTTATCTCCCTCTTATTCTCTGCTTTTCCATCCAGAGAGCAAATATAAATTATTATCCGATCCCTCTCTCGCACCCTATCCAATTTCTTTGCATGTCACAATCCATATCTTTGTCGATCAGTCATCACTCGCCAGTCTATTCTTCTCCCTACATTTTCTTTATTAAATATACTGATATTATCTCTCCTCTAACTAATCTCCTCGTTCTTACCTCTTATCTATTTCTATCACTCTTTCTATTCCTCTATATTATTACCTCTATATCTATTCACAACCTCTCTCTTATTTCTGTCTCAATCTCTTCCTTTGTCTCTTCTCTTATCTTATTATTTCATATTATACGTCTCTACTAAAACCTTCAAATAACCTCATATTCTTGAAATAAATCTCCCTTTTGATTTATAACCATAGTTCCTAGTGATATCATTTCAGTGGATCCTCCCTACTGTAGGATTTAGATGCCTCTATCTAAATCTCCTTCCATCGAAACCTAATCCTCTCACCCCTCAAATGGGTGAAGGACAATGTTCAAAATGCAAAGGATTTAGATTTGTCTCACGCTGGAAACTGCTACACCTTTACATGTCCCTCACGCACTCATTTCCGATTTTCATTTTTTGGTCTCGATTTCGTATTTCTGATTTTCGTTTTTCGTTTTCCCGATTTTCTGGTTTTCGTTTTTCCGATTTCGTTTATTTCCATTTTGTTTTCCGATTTACCGGTTTTCCGATTCCGATTTCGATTCCGATTTCGTTTTCCATTTTTTTCCAAATTATTTCGTTTCTCCGATTTCGTTTTTTTCATTTTGTTTTGAGATAAAAGAGAACATCTCTACACGTAAGAAAGAATCATTCGTGTAGACGAAAATAGATGCCCCAAAATTCTTAATTCTGTAAATATTTCAGAAGGGAGCAGCTGGAAAGTGCCAAAACCGCGGACCCTGTAAGCTGTGATGTTTACCCTCGAGTTCATTTACTGTATCCTGGAGGGTAATCTACTCGGGTCAGTTGTGGAATGCTTCTCGACTGAGATGGTTCATCACGGTAGAAATGCACGGCTTTATGCGGTAAGTAATGCATTTTGTTAATCAATAACTTTTTGTCACATCAGTCGAATTAAGGAGAGAATTTACCCTTCTCCACCCCAGAGAGAATTTTCGAAGGAGGAAGAGAGAGGAATGGTAGATTAGGTGAAATAAAAGCTGTGGATAAGGTTTTTTAGAATCCCGGCTCTCGAGAAACTTATATCATAGAATGTCGAGAGAAACAGATCCGTTTAACTTGCAGCAGCGTCCTTTTCTATATACTAAATTGATGACTGTTCTCAGGATGTACTGGGCAAAGAAAATCCTAGAATGGACTAGCGGACCTCAAGAAGCTCTTGCCATTGCTCTTTACTTGAATGATAAGGTACGCCCTTGAAAGAGGCACACAGAGAGGGTGAGAGGAGAGTATCCCATGATTTATATGACATAATGTCCAGAGAAGCCAAAGAAAGTAGAGAAAAATAAAGAGAAAGAGGGAAAGATTGAGAGACAGAGAGACTAGGCATCCCTTGATTAATTTGTCAACATGGACAGGTAGATAGATGGAGAGGAATACATTGAAAGAAATCAAGAGATACTCTGTCAGGCAGTAAGGGATGAGCCCGCAATTAATTTCTCAGTGACTGATTGGAGGGAGGGAGGGAGGGAGAAAGAGCGAGAGAGAGAGAGAGATTGAGTAATGGGATTCTGAAGTTTAAACTGGGGTAGATTAGGGATTAGTTTAAACTGAGACTTCCCCACTTGGAATTATATTTTCTGTAATTTGTTGTGTTGGTGGAGACATGTTTTTTTTTATCAAAATCTTTTCATCTCCCGATCTGTTTCAGATCAGGTAGATACTAGTCTTATATCTTATATTACATAACAGAATAGGTTTCTCCCTATGGAAAAAAAAGCTCTTTTTTCTTCCAATTTTTCCCCTCTATATACATACATCAATTTGAATGATAGCTTATATATACATTATTATACAAATTTTAATGATGGTTAAATTAGTATAAACCGATATCTTTCTCTCTTCTTTTCTCTGTATAAAACAAAGAAGAAAAGAAAAGAAGAGAGAAAGATTCTAAATACAGATAACTCAATCCCTTTTGGCAGGACAAGTAGCCAGTGATCGACCAGATCTGGTCAGCCGCGTCTTCCAAATGAAGCTGAAGGAGCTCATTAGCGACCTTGAAAAAGGTCTACTTGGACAACTGGTTGGCAAAGTTTGGGTGGTAGAGTTCCATAAACGTGGTCTTCCCAATGTCCACATGCTGATCATCGTTGATGAAGAATCAAAGATGCGCACACCAAATACAATCGATACTATGGTATCAGCAGAGCTACCAAACATCACCACACACCCACTTGCCTATGAAACGGTGACTAGGACCATGATCTATGGACCATGTGGTGCTCTCAATCCGAACGCCACATGCATGAAGGACGAGAAATGCAGCAAGCGCTATCCTCGAGAATTCAATAGTGAGACAAAGATGGACGATGATGGATATCCATCATATCATCGCAGGGATAACAATGTCACACATGTCGATGCACGTGGCAATACCATTGACAACCGTTGGGTAGTGCCTCATAATTTGTGGCTTGCAACAAAGTAAAATGCTCATATCAATGTCAAGGTACGTATTCAATTCATACTATCATTTCCACTGCCATATACTGAATCGCTGCAAACAATTCTCCTATAAATTTGTTAGGTGTGTTCTACAATCCATGCAGTGAAGTACCTCTTCAAATACATTTACAAGGGACACGATTGTGCCACAGCTGTGATGGAAGGGCCTATAGATGAGTTGAAACAGTATCTTAACGCCGATACGTCTCACCGCCAGAGGCGATCTGGCGGTCGTTTGAATTTCGACTGCACGCATCATCACCGCCAGTAACACGCTTGCAAATTCATTTGCTAGATGAACACCGAATCACATTCAATGCGGCCGAGGAGACACTAGAAGACGTTGTATCACGAACAGCCCACTATAAGACCAGTTTGACAGAGTACTTCGTCATCAACAACATCAATGCACTCGCACGTGATACCTTATATCAAGACAAGCCGAAATACTTCACTTGGAATGACACCGCGAAGAAATGGAGCACGCGAAAAAGAGGCACATCGATTGGCCGCATGTACTTCGTAGGGCCATCAAGGGGAGAACGGTTCTTCCTACGCACACTTCTCACAGTTGTCAAAGGTGCAAGATCATATGAGGACCTTAGATCAGTGGACGGCAATGTGTACTAAATATTCAAAGCTGCATGCGTTGCACGTGGGTTGTATGAGAGCGACGATGAATGGCATCGATGTCTCACGGAAGCAAGTGTGATGCGACTTGGTTCACAACTGTGATCACTCTTCATCACTATTCTTACCCATGGGCCCCCTACAAATCCCTCACATTTGTGGGAGGACCATAAAGTCAACTTAGCCGACGACTGTGCACATCGGCTGCGTCAACGTGGGATCGAAGTTCCAACTGAAGACCAAATCTATAGCCTCGCACTTTTGCATATTCAGGATGAACTTGCAAGAACGTTGGGAAAGACATTGCTAGACTACGGACTACCCGAACCAGATCAGGGACTCGCAGTGGAACTGCACATTGAGGCCATTAGACTCATCAGGGACCAGCTAGAGACAGACCTTCCAGCATTGCAAGAAAAACTCAAAGCCGCAATCCCAACTCTTAACGCAGATTAGCGAATTGCACGAAATGCAATAATTGATGCCTACGAAGCTGGAAATCATGGTGTCTTCTTCATTGATGGGCCAGGGGGTACCGGCAAAACTTACCTAGAAAACATCATCCTCCAAAGTGTTCGGAGTAAAAATGATATTGCTCTCGCCGTGGCCTCTTAAGGGATTGCAGCATTACTATTAGACAAAGGCTGGACAGCTCTATCAAGATTCAAAATTCCACTTCAGCTTACGCCGACATCACAATGCGCAATCACACGTCAATCGGACCTCGCAAAGCTTCTACGGCGAACAAAGTTAATTCTTTGGGATGAAGCACCAATGATGCACAAGATGGCATTTGAAACCCTTGATCGAACTCTCAGAGATATCCTTGACAACGACCATCCATTCGGTGGTCTTATTATCGTTATGTGTGGTGATTTTCGCCAACTCCTGCCGGTTGTTCCAAAGGGATCGCGACCTCAAATTGTCATGGCATCAATCAGGGAATCATACATTTGGCAACACATTCAGATATTCCACTTGCGGATCAACATGCGCACTCAAGACGTATCAGCTCAGAAAAATGCAGAACTTGGAGGTCTCACTTTTGCGAACTGGTTGTTGGCCCTTGGCGAGGATCGTCTCAGCAATGAGCCCGGAGGATATATCAAGTGTCCCAAAAGTATGATAGTTCAACAGAGGGATGAAGAACATGGAAGAGCATCACTTATTGAAAGAGTATACCCCGGGATCAAGTAAGCTATACATCACCATTTCATATAACTCAAGTTTATCATATCACTTAATTAAAAGAAACCTTAAAGATATGTATTTTTCCTTGCTTTCAGGCAACGAGAGAGGAGAGATGATGATGTTGACTACTACAGTAGCCGTGCAATCCTTGCACCGCTGAATCGTGAAGTTGAGAAGCTCAACACAGATGTGTTGAATCAGATCTCTGGCGAGCATTATATCTTCCTAAGTGCAGATTCCATCCCAGACCCAGCAGGAGGAAATATCATTCCTATTGAATACCTTAACAGCCTTGAACCCAACGGCTGGCCACCACACCGACTGCAGTTGAAAATTGGAGCACCAATTACGCTACTCTGTAATTTAGACTGCTCAAATGGGCTCTGTAACGGAACACGGCTATTAGTGGAACGTTGTTCATTGCGTGTCATTGAGGCCACTGTGATGACTGGTGACCACAAGGGACATCGAGCATTCATACCCCGCATTGCTATTACTTCGCAAGATGCAGGTAAACACTGATTGATATTCAAAATGTATACCATACCTCCTCTTTCATATCATTTTATGCAGGACTTCCGTACGAAGTAAAGCGAAGGCAGTTTCCCATTCGCCTTGCATACGCAATGACCATCAACAAAAGACAAGGGCAAACTTTGCGACATGTTGGAATCGCATTGAATAGTGATGCCTTCTCACATGGCCAGCTTTACGTAGCATTCTCAAGAGCTAATTCACCACAACACGTTCACGTTCTTCTTGGTGACAACCAATTTGGTAAAGCGGATGTCATGCGCAATGTAGTGTACACTGAAGCTCTCACTGGTTCCTGCACTGGTTAAAAGGACATTGTGAGTCTGTGAAGGATAGAATTCTTATTCACTACGTGCCCTTATTTCTGCTTCTTCTTATTAATTCTCATCGAGTTTGTATTATCTTTGAGGCAGGGACCACGCCCCAATGGAGACAAGATCCAAGGTCAGGAATCAATCATGTTAAAGGGTCTCTCATAGAAGGTCTCTCCAAGCATTCCGGTATTGCAACAAAGGAGAAGGTGATTGACATCTTATCCAGTACGCATATTGGACCAGTCTATCCAAGTAATGAACATGTCATCAATATATATATTCAAATCATCCTGCCAGTTTTTTCAAAAAATGAACATTTTCTTTCCCGCAAGTTTGTCATCAATATACATTTTCTTTCCCGATTGATAAAAAATGAACATTTGTCATCAATATATAGATTTGTTCTTTCCCCCAAGTTTGGGCGATTTCTCTATTTCTATTCTCTATCTTTTCATTCCCGAATCATTTCTCACTCGATTGATTTCTTTTAATTCTCTATCTTCATGAAGCAGCGTGCAAAGAAGAAGCGCTGAAGGCGGCGGCGGAGGTGGCAGCGTGGACGACGACCCGATTTATCCCATAAACTATCGTGTTAATCATGCGGTTAAACTCTAATTTATTTTTTAGGTCTTAATCAATATAGTAAAATCATCTTGCCAGCATTTTTAAAAAATATACATTTTTTTAAGCCGCTGCTGCCGAGCGGGAGCGGCTGCATGATGATCCCAACGATGGTGGCCAACGAAATCGTCAGCAGCCACCAAGCTCCCTTCTAGCCACCGCCTGCCGCGGGACGAGGCAGATGGCCGCATCATTGAGGACCGACGCGGCTAAAGGCTGAAGCGCGGCGCCGTTGCAGCGGCTAAAGGCGGCAGCGGAGGTGGTAGCGCGGAGAACGACCCGATTGATCCCATAAACTATCGTGTTATTCATGCAGTTAAACTCTAATTTATTTTTTAGGTTTTAATGAATATAGTAAAATCATCCTGCCAGTTTTTTTAAGAAATAAACATTTTTTTAGGCCGCTGCTGCCGAGCGGGAGCGGGTGCGTGATGATCCCAACGATGGTGGCCAACGAGATCGTCAGCAGCCACCAAGCTCCCTTCTATACGCCGCCTTCCGCGGGACGAGGCAGATGGCTGCATCATTGAGGACCGACTCTCTTAAAGGCTGCAGCGTGGTCCCAAATCGCATGGGCTCAAGGCGGCGGCGGAGGCAACAGCGCGGACGATGACCTGATTAATCCCATCAACTATCGTGTTAATCATGCGGTTAAACTCTGATTCATTTTTAAGGTCTTAATCAATGTAGTAAAATCATCCTGCCTATTTTTTAAAAAAATAAACATTTTTTTAGGCCTGTGAAGAGGTAATGAATTTTAATTCCAAGTATTTCACTATCCATGTAGTCCAATGTTTTGTTCTTCTGCAGCAAGTTTGGGCGATTTTCGAGCTATAGATTCATCTTCAACTGGGATCCTCCTGGAGATTACCTACGTCGATAAGATGCATAACATTGGGATCCGCGCGCGATTACCTATGTCAACTTTCTACACCCGATCTGTTTTTATGCATAACAATGCGATTCGGAAAGATCCGCGCTCGATCTATTTTCCGCGCCCGATTTGTTATCCATTTTCCCACTGTTATGCATTTCCATCACTCTCCATCGTTACAGAATCCATTTTCATCACATCTCCCGACCTCTTTCAGATCGGGTATACACTAGTATTACGTAACAGAATTGGTGTCCAGCGAAGCTCTTTTTTCTTCCATTTTTACCCCTCTGTATACATACCTTACTATATCAATTTTATGATATTTAGATGATATTTATATTGTGATATAGGTTAGATTAGTAACGGTCTCGCTCCCCGAGTCTCTTTTTTTCTCTCTCCCCGACTCTCTTTTTTTCTCTCTCCCCGACTCTCGGCGTGCAACCTCCGGCAGTTGCTCGCTCTCTCCGCATTGGGAGAACTGAAGAAGAAGGTAGGTTTTCCTCCCAACGGTAGGGTTTCGCAATCGACCTCTCTCTCTCTCTCTCTCTCTTTCCGATTTTTGTTTTCTTTCTGATTTCTGATTTTCATTTTTCTTTTCTGATTCCTTTTCCTATTTCCGGAGTTTCTCATTTCATTTTTGTTTTTTTCATTTTGCGATTTTCCTATTTTCCGTTTTATTGATTTTCGTTTCTCTGATTGATTTTCATTTTTTATTTTTCTCGAAATCTCCTTCATCTGTCGGAACGTAGAGAGCGACGAACTGCAAATTGCTTAGTAGGAGATATCGTATGGTGCCATGATTATCATCTCCTGTTCCTCCCGGAATGCCTAAAAAAGTATGATCCAAATATGAAGGTCGGATGGTTCCTCCACACTCCATTCCCCTCTTTTGAGATCTACGGAACGCTCCCTTCAAGTTCTGAGTTGTTGAGATCTGTTCTTGTTGCCGATGTAGTTGGGTGAGATCTTATTTTGTATTAATCATTCTGTATTAATCAGTATGTTTTTCTATATTAATCAGTATGTTCTTGCAGATTTCATACATATGATTACTCGAGGCACTTTGTCAGCGCATGCACTCGAATTTTAGGGTTTGAAGGTACTCCTGAAGGAGTACCTGATCAGGGAAAATTAACTTGGGTTGCTGCTATAAGAGTTGACTTTTTATCTATATTCATATCCAGTGTTTAATTTTTTTTCAATTATTCAAGTTTCCAATCGGGATCGACTCAGATCGATTCACTCAGGCCTTAGAGCTTTGACGTGAGCAGAATCACATAAAAGATCTGAGGGAGAGATTCTCCAGGAGGAAGGTAGGACCAGTATTTTATTAGAATTTAACTTCTGAATTGAAATGTAATTGTTTAAAACTCATTTCAGGTGATGCTGGGAGTTGACAAGTTAGATATGATCAAGCGCATACCGCATAAGATTTTAGCCTTCGAGAAGTTTCTGGAAGAAAATCCATTTTTCAAATAGCAGTGCCTACTAGAACAGATGTTCATTTTAATTACTGAATATCATTTTCACATTTTTCAGTTTCTTTATTACAATTACTGAATATTTGTAGATTTCTATCATAGGCTGAGAGGCGAGAGAGAATGTACACAGATTACAGGCAGAAAGGCCGTAGAGAGATGAAAGAGGGGATGGGCCATCACTAGATCTGTCTCACGCACGCTTACCTGCGTGGGAGTGGAATCAGACACTAAGATGCCAGCCAGAGAGAGAGTGAGTCAAGAAAATGGGTTACAAACTGTAGACGTGGATGTCTCTCTCCCTCTTCTCTCTCTCTGTTTGTCTTTAGCTTCTTCATCTCTCATTTCTGTTATGTCTCTCTCCCTCTTCTCTCTCTCTGTCTATCTTTAGCTTCCTCATTTCTCTCTCACTGTGATCTCTTTCTCTGTTTTGTCTATTTATTGCTCAGTTTTTTTTATCCCACATTTTCGTGATCTCTCTCTCTCTACCTCTCTCTCAATACATCTTTTGATTCTTATATTATGTTTCATCCTTAATTTCAGGTTCCTGAATTTCCCTCGCTTCGACGAGACCTTCTCCAACTTTCCTCGAAGTAATCTCTCTTATTCCCAAATTTTTTACCTTTCAATCTTTCTCAAAAAAAGAAAATCTGAAAGATATTGTTGTATAATGTTCGTTCTTATTCCAGACTGGCCAACCTCCTCAAGAAATTCAAAAAAGAGCTCGAAGATCCATTGATGTAGGATAGTTCAGAAGATGTATCTAAATCCTACAATAAGGGGAGGATCTATGAAATGATATCACTATGAATGATCAATCATATGGGTTAATGAATATATGAGAAGGATGATTATTATAGGAGGTATTAGGGATAAATATTATGATGAATAAGATATAGGTGGTGAAAAGAAATAGATAAGAAGACGAAAAAAAAGAAAATAGAAGGATGGTGAAACTGAGATAACGATGATGTGAAAAGAGAACAAAGAGAGATTACGGAGAGACGGAAGTACGAGAAAAGCGAAAAGGGAGAGTATGACAGGGATAGACGGAGTGGACAGAGAAGGAATGGAGGAGAATATATATTAAATATTATATTTAGCGATGACAGAGGAGATACTATTATGTATTTTAATATATAGGATAGGGAGAAAATGAGGAGCGATGAAAATAGAACGAGAAGCGGAGGGAAATGCAGAAACGGAAATCTCATGTGGACTTACGGATCTTAATATGAACTATCACACGCTTTAATAGAAGGGACAAAGCGATGCTCCCGAATCCCTTCATTGGCTCCGGATATTCCTCGGTTTGCTTTAAGCTTGAAGTGGATGAAAAACGACGGAAGAGGGGAAGAATAGAAAGGGAGATAGAATCGGAAGATGAATGAGGTTGCGGGAGGATGGTGGAGGCACAAGAGAACACAATGAACACAGGGATAAATCGGAACCAACGTAACCAAATTTTTCATAAAACAACATCATCCGTTTTTGTTACAATTCGTGTGTTTTATAGAAAATTAGAGAGGAGGGAAGTTAAACGGGCGGTTATTGCCGTCGGGAATGCTTCTTGCGTCTTTTCGATGCCTGTTACGTGTCTTCATTTGACGGAGATTTCACGTGGTGGATTTTCGTGAATATCACGTTGATGGATCACTCGGTTACGATCTTGGTAAGACTGCAAGACGTGGCGTGTCTTGTCAACGTCGTTGTATCTGTAAGAGTTGCTGAATGTCTCGTCTTCTTTTATCATGGCGTGTCTCGTCGTTGTATCTTTAAAAGTCGCTGAATGACATCACTGTTCCGCTTCTTTTGGGAATGTTCTCATGCCTCTGTTATATTCCACGTTCATAGAATCAAGTGGCGGGTAATATTCGGGAGTTTCTTTTAGATTCTGGCGGTTGCAGACGACGTGAAGGTAGTGATTTCTCAGTCAATGCCAATCCGGCCGAATCTTCAGGATCGTAAGACGTCGTGGGAGCCTTGCTCACGTGGCAAGTGATCCGCCAGCTCAAAGTCGGGTTTATTCCAGTGCCGGGAGATTTTTAATTGCATCGTTTCTGCGAGGGATTTCTGGAGAAAGCTTCATAGATTCGTCAATTATCGGTTGAATGTGTCGTGCGAGATGATACATATCATCTCAATTAGGAAATTCCAGGTGGGTATAGCATCCCTGCGGACTAAACGTAGCTGTTCCCGCGATACAATCGTGAGCTTCCTCTTCGGAAGGACGTGGTCAACGTCAACATTAACCCGTGGATGGACGCCGGAAGGTAGGCTTTGAGTTATCGGTGACACCTCGCAGACATATCTGTGATCCAGTTAGATACCAATTCATTGGTCATCCTTTTTCGGGGAGGCTTTCCTGATATTTCCTCTTTCTTCTATCATGTCGTGGAGGGTTTCATGCTTTATCGACTGTTGAATTCTAAGCACCCGTAAAGTTTTTCTGTTGTAGCTAGAAAGGCCTTCGGTAGGTAGCAAACAGTCTTCATCTTCATCTTTATGTGTGAGGTTCTTGCTTGACTAGGAGATTGCTTCTGAGTTGTCATCCCCTTTGTTATTGGTGACTGCTTGTATAAATGGGAGGTACTTCTTTTGTTGGAATTGCTGTCATGTCCTTCATAGTTGATGTTGGAGCTCTTCATTAATTAAGAGAGTAATCTTCTTAGCTTATTTTCTTCATAAGCTTTATTCATTAACCGGCAAGGCCTTGGTACGATGGGAGATAATTTCTTTATAGTGCTTGCTGTCAATACACCCTCATTTGAGTATATGATGGTCTTGTGGGAGATAGTCTTCTTTGGTAATAGCTTTGACTTGAATTGTCACCAGAGATAGTTTCTTCCATAGTTAATAATATTTAGATCTCTTCTAGAACTCTTTCTAAGGGAGGTTTTCAAAGAGAGAAAGATAATCACAAAGATGTTCCTATTAATTTTGATATCATTACTTATGACTATACAAGGTTACCTATGATATAGTGGATATGGTGTGGAAAATTAGGAACCTATATCAAAGATAAAAGGGTGGTTGACTTGGTCCACTCAAGGATTTCTAGGTTTCTAAAGATAAGGAATAAATGTTTGACCAAATCAATCTTTAGATCAGTATAAAATAGGGAAGGAGGAGGAGGAGGAGGATAGGTTCACTTAGAACCCTTGTGTTCATGTTTTCAAAATAATTCTCCATCATCTAGTGAGCAGGTAATCTTAATTTTTAATGGTTTTTTTCTCGATCCTTGATGTTTCTTATGTTAACGAGGCAAATGATAGGTACAACTTTGGGTGGAGCCATAGAAGAGAGAGACTAGAGTCTGGAAAACTTGGTCCGAGTCTCACGCTAGATCTAATTGTGTGCATTCATTTTATTTGTTATCCCAACAAATTTTTGACGGCATTTTATTTTCATTAAATCGATATACTATTTTTAATTGAATTTTGCTATATTTTATTTCTGGGTACTATATTTTGATATCAATTTTTGATTTAGGTGAGATTTCTAAATCTCCGCGTCTGCTGAGAGACCTCGGATTCAGGCGTATTTGACCTCTCCACGTCCGCTGCCTCCATTTGACCGCTGACCTCGGAGCTAACCTGCAAATTTAGGTGATTTTGAATGACACTCTTTTTCAGATCGGGTAGACACTAGAATTTGAATGATAGCTTATATACTTTAGCTTATATGCATTTGAATGAGAGTGATATTATAGGTTACATTGGTAATATTGATAGGTTACATTGGAAATCTCCCCCCGACTCTCTCTTTTTCTCTCTCCCCGACTCTCTCTTTTTCGTTTCGGCCTGCATTTCCGTTGGGAGGCATTTCCATTCTCCGTTGGAAGGTAGGTTTTCCGTTTCCACCTCTCTCTCTCTTTCCGATTTTTGTTTTCCTCATTCCTTTCTCTCTTTCCGATTTCCGTTTTCGTTTTTGTTTTTCTCACTTTCGTTTCTGATTTTCCTCATTCCTTTTCCGATTTCCAGAGATTTCCGATTTTCGTTTTTCATTTTTGTTTTCGTTTTTGTTTTTCTCACTTTCGTTTTTTATTTTCCTCATTCCTTTTCCGATTTCTGATTTCCGGAGATTTCCAATTTTCGTTTTTCATTTTCGTTTTCGTTTTTGTTTTTCTTTCGTTTTTCATTTTCCTCATTCCTTTTCCGATTTCCGTTTTTCATTTTCGTTTTCGTTTTTGTTTTTCTCACTTTCGTTTTTCATTTTCCTCATTCCTTTTCCAATTTCCGATTTCCGGAGATTTCCGATTTTCGTTTTTCATTTTCGTTTTCGTTTTTGTTTTTCTCACTTTCGTTTTTCATTTTCCTCATTCATTTTCCGATTTCCGATTTCCGGAGATTTCCGATTTTCGTTTTGCGTTTTGCGTTTTGCGCCGTTTGAGAATTGGGAATTTTTTAAGAATTGGGCGATTTCCGATAGACTTGGGAAGCTGATCCCAAGTCACCCTTCCCCTTTCCAGCTTTCTTAGGGAGCAAAACCTGATGAATGTTTCATCTCCCGATCTGTTTCAGATCAGGTAGATACTAGAATAGGTGTCCGGCGAAGCTCTTTTTTCTTCCGTTTTTACCCCTCTGAATTTCAACGATAGCTTATATATATACATTATTAGTATATATACATGATGGTTACATTAGTATATATACATTATTAGTATATATACATGATGGTTACATTAGTATATATACATTATTAGTATATATACAACGATAGCTTTCTCTCTCCCCGACTCTCTTCTTTTCTCTCTCCCCCACTCTTTCTTTTTCTCTCTCCCCGACTCTTTGGGTTGCAACCTCGCAACCTCCTGAAGAAGAAGGTCCTCGCAACCTCCTGAAGAAGAAGGTAGGTCTCTCTCTCTCTCTCTCCCCGACAGTCTATACATTTTCATTTTTTTCCATTTTCCATTTTCTCCGATTTTCATTTTTTCATTTCCGTTTCCGGTTTTGGTATTTTCGTTTTTGGTATTTCTCTTGGTATTTTCGTTTTTCGTATTTTCCGGTTTTTGTTTTTCCGATTTTGTTTTTTCCAGTTTGTTTTTCGATTTTCCAGTTTTCCCATTCCGATTTCGATTCAGATTTCATTTTCCGTTTTTTTCTAAATTATTTTCATTTTTCGAATTCGTGATGTATTTTCGTATTTCCGATTTTCGTTTTTTGGTCTCGATTTCGTATTTTCGATTTTCTGATTTTCCAGGCCGAGTCGTAGAAGGCGAGCTTGGGCTTGCTTGAGTTCCTTTAACGGGGCGCGGCCATGGCTGCAGAGCCACGCCCAGAGCTCTTCGGCGGAGTTACAGAGGAGAGAGTTTCTCGCCAATGGATGCCGGCGAGAAGCCACCAGCATAGCCTTACAAGAATACGTAAGAGAGTGAGTTCCTCGCCGGTTTAATGCGCATCATTTACTGGTTTTTTTTTCTGACAATCTGAGAAATGGAGAAAGAAGATAGTTTACGTGCTGAAAAGTCAGTTTTTTACTCTCTCTCTCTCTCTCTCTCTCTTCTCTCTCTGTCTCTGTCTCTCTCTCTCTTTGAATCTCTCTTTGATTGTCTCTTGGATTCTCTCTTTGACTCTCTCTCTCTCTCTTTGAATCTCTCTTTGAATCTCTCTTGGATTCTCTCTTTGACTCTCTCTCTCTCTCTTTGAATCTCTCTTTGAATCTCTTTTTGATTCTCTCTTGGATTCTCTCTTTGACTCCCTCTCTCTCTCTCTCTCTCTCTCTCTCTGAGTCTCTCTCTTTGACTCACTCTCTCTCTCAGTCTCTCTTTCTCTCTCTCTCTCTCTCTCTCTCTCTTTGAATCTCTCTTGGATTCTCTCTTTGACTCTCTCTCTCTCTCTCTCTCTCTTTGAATCTCTGTTGATCAGATGAACAAAGTAAAAATCTTTTCATCTCCCGATCTATTTCAGATTGGGTAGATACTAGTATTACATTTTTCTTCCATTTTTACCCCTCTGTATACATACATCAATTTGAATGATAGCTTATATATACATTATTATACGAATTTTAATGATGGTTACATTAGTATATACCGATAGCTTTCTCTCTTCTTTTCTCTCTCCCTCACTCTTTCTTTTTCTCTCTCCCCGACTTTCACTCTCCTCGCAACCTCCTGAAGAAGAAGGTCCTCGAAACCTCCTTTAAGAAGAAGGTAGGTTTCTCTCTCTCTCTCTCTCTCTTTTTCCCAAGAACACCAATTTTCCATTTTGTTTCCGATTTCGGTACTCCGAAAGTCGTTCCGATTTTGTTTCCGATTTTCGTTTCATCTTTTCGATTTTCCTTTCCGATTTTCCTTTTCTGCATGGAAACGGTAATGGAAACAGTAAATGTTTTTAATCGGTTAATGTTTTTATAATGATTCCGCCTGGAGAAGCAAGATCCGCGAACGGAGAACGTTTTTGGTAATGGAAACGATAATGATTCCGCGAACGGCGAACAATAATGAAGGAAACTGGAAGCGGGATTTTCAAGAAGGTAGAGGGAAGTATGCGTGGCGAGAGTACGTGGGGGAGTGGCGAGAGTCTGAACTTTTCCGTTTTCCTTTTCCGATTCTCTTGCTCCTCGATTTTCATTTTTTAATTTTTGGTACTCGATTTTCGCTTCCGCTTTTGGTACTCCGAGAGTCTGAGCGATTTTTGTTTCCGATTTTCCTTTTCTACATGCGGCGAGGTAAATGGGTAATGGAAACGATTTCCATCGAAAATGTTTTTGATAATGTTCCCAGGATCGGAGTAATGATTCCGCCTGGAGAAGCAAGAGAGCGGGGCTATGCGAACGGTACGTGGGGGACTGGCGGGACGCCTGGATTCCCCTTTCTTTATTTTCTTCTTCCCTCTCTTTCATCTCTCTTCTCCCTCTTTTCCTCTCCTTCCCCTCTCTCACGCACGCGCGCGTGTGTGCGTAAGGGGAGGGGGAGATTCTTTTCTTCCTCTCCTCTCTCTCGCGTTCTCCCTTCTTCCGCTCCCCTCTCCTCTGTCTTTTTCTTTCTCTCTCCTTCTCTTCTTTCCTCTCTCTTCCGCCAGGGAATCGCGGGGGAGTGGTGATGGGGCTTACGTTGGTAGTATCGCTTCAAAAAAAAGGTGATTTGGCGAAGAGAATGGCGGGCCCTGCTCAGTCTTCCTGAATAATTTTCTAGGGGGAGGGAGGGAGGGAGGGAGAGAGGGCGGGAGGGACGGAGAGAGGGCGGGAGGGAGAGAGAGGGATGAGAGGTAGGGAGGGAGAGCGGGAGAGAGAGATGGAGGGAGAGAGGGAGGGAGAGCGGGAGGGAGGGAGGGAGAGAGAGAGAGAGAGAGAGAGGGAGGGAGGGAGGGAGAGAGAGGGCGGGCGGGAGAGAGAGGGGGAGTGGCGGGCGGAAGAGAGAGGGAGGAGAGGTACGGAGGGAGAGCGGGAGAGAGAGGAAGGGAGCGCAGGACGCGGGAGAGAGAGGGGGAGTGGCGGGCGGGAGAGAGAGGGAGAGAGAGGTAGGGAGGAAGAGAGAGGGAGGAGAGGTACGGAGGGAGAGCGGGAGAGAGAGGAAGGGAGCGCAGGACGCGGGAGAGAGAGAGTGACGGAGGGAGGGCGGGAGAGAGAGAGCAAGGGAGGGAGGGATTGATTTTCTATTTCGTTGGATTGATTATCGCTTTTCCAATTTCTGATATCTCCTATTTTCTGATTTCATATCCAATTTAGGTTTTACATCAATTTTTGTTTTCTGATTTTTTATCGTTCTCAAAATTTTTGTTTTATAAATTCTGTTTTCATTAATCTATTTCCTACATTCCAATTTTCAATTTTCGTTGCTTTCTAAATCTGCCTTCCTTTCTGTTTTCATCAATTTCGTCCTAATTTCTTTTCGTTTTTATAAATTTGTAGTTTCAATTTATTTTCTAAATCGATGCGTCTGCTGAGAGACCTCAGATTCAGGCGTATTTGACCTCTCCACGTCTGCTGCCTCCATTTGACCGCTGACCTTGGAGCTAACCTTCAAATTTAGGTGAGTTTACCCCCCTCATTTCTCTTCCGAATTATTGAGGTATCGGAGAAAACAAACACGGAGAGAGGAGAAACACCTAGATTCACCTGGTGTCCGATGGGCAACAAGTGAAGAGCATAGAGCAACATTTACAAATTTACCTAAAGGACGTCGCCCGTTTGATGGCAAAGATGAAAGACTTCGACACCAAATGGGACGAATGGCCATACGTTGTGCCCATTGCGATGCTCTACATTGATTGAAGAAACGCAACACATCATCACCCCGCACACGCCCAAATTTCACAGCCTGCTGCTCCTGTCACAAAGTGAGTGATGTAAGATATTTCTTAATGTGGTACTGTGTATGATGATGATAGGTTTAAGGAATGTTCCTAAAAAGGAATGAGGATCTATGATTTGATATCAAGTAGGAATGAAGGAATATATGAGGGGATGATGATTGTAGACTATAGGATTAAGATAATAAGTATAGAGAATATAAAATATAGATGATAGAAAGAAGATGGAGAAAAGAGGAACGATAGAGAAGGGCTGGAGTGTGAGTGGAAATGCAGGTGAACGCGGTGATAAAACTATACGATATATGATAATATAGACAGTAATGACAGAGGGAGAAAGCGACGAAAATAGATAGGTAAGAGAGGAGAATAGAGGCGATGGATGTTCCAATGTTGGACTCAAGATCTGAGAATGCGACTATTATTCACGTTCATAGGTAAGAGAGGATAATACCTGTTGAAGGAGAGAAGGCGATGCTTCGGATTATCTCCACACGACATTAATTTCCTCGGTAGATTTCTGACGTAAATTTATGATGAAGCGACAGAAAGGGGGGGAGGGAAGAAGGTGGAAGATAGAAGTCGGAGGCGAAGATGAGGCGGAAGGAACGATGGGGGTTGAAAACAGGGTAGCGAAAACCAGTGGAGAAATTTCATTCAAAATACACAACTGCCCTCTCTCTCACTTACATCTGTCCTTTAAAGAGGGAGAGAAGATGCGGAAGTGAAGGGATGCGTCGCGACGGTTACACGCGAATAAGAAGTGTGATTTCGCGATACTTTCATCCTTCCGTATGTGGATTTGTATATGGTCGTTGATGCGTTCTGAAACCGATTGATGAAGACGATCGCGAGAGTACCTCGGTGCGTACGTGGGATGGTTGACCTGGCCAAGTAAAGACTCGTCTTCTTTGAGGGAGCTGTCGAAATTTCTTCCCGCGCGTTGGGTGTTCCCGTCGCGCACAATCTCGGATGTTATGAAAGTTGACCGCGGGATCGTCTCTTGGATAGCTACGCCGTTTTAGGTACGTTTTTACGAATCCGGGAGCGCCGTCAGTTCGTTTCTTGTTCCCGTGTTGGTCATCGGTATCGGGGCGGTTTTGTTCTCTCCTCGTAATGCTGTCAATTCTGCAATCTTCATGTGATGGAGGTAGCAGGCGTCGAGGTTGTTGGTAGCCAAATGGACGCGTTGAAGCTGTTGTTGAAGCGAGCTTTAGGGATGACAATGGTCTAGATACGGCACCAGCAATGGTGAAGACGTGCAGGAGGATGAAGAAGAAGCCGCAGAGAGAGGGCTTGGGCGGAGTTATAGCACGAGGAAGATGCAGCTTGAGGCCGTGCCAGGATGACGTAGATGAAGAACTGGAAGGCTTAGCGCGCTCGGTAATACATGTTGGTATTCGCGGCTTCCTGGAGGGCTAGGACGGCGTGGCTTTGGAACTTCAGATTTGTCTTGAAATCCTGCGCGATTTCTCGGGCAAGCCTTGGGAGGGCTTAACTTCCTGATCAGAAGCTCGATACTCTTTTAATACTTGCAACTTTCACGACGAGCAACAGTTCCGGGATGCATTATTTTGCGCTTCATCAGGTATTATGATAGGTGTTCGGCAGGAGGTGTCTTCAATCTCCTTATATAATTCCATGTGTTTTGTTTTCCTGCTCAGCAGCTGACATGGCTACATTATCTTATGTGATTGGCTTTAAATGTATCTTCTGTATTATCTGCCTTCCACGACAGTAGAGAGATAGGACGTGGCGGAGACTTGATCTCATAATGGCGAGAGGTTTTTTACATTTTATTTCCTCTTCAACTGTGCTTGGCTTGAAAAAGAAATTGATGGCCATGCTTCCATAAATAGTAATAGCTTAGATCTCCTCTAAACTTCTACTTATAGGTGGTTTGCAAAGAAAAGGGAATTGTAATTCAAGGATGTTCCTACTATTGCTTCTTGAGATCATTACTTACAACTATACAAGGTACCTATGATATGGTGGATATGGTTTGGAAATTAGGGAACCTATATCAAGGTAAAAGGTGGTTGACTTGGTCCATTCAAGGAATTCTAAGCATCTAAGGATAAGGTTTAAATTCTTTTGACTAAGTCAATCTTTAGATCAGTGTAAAATAGGAAAAGGAGGGAAGATAATTCCCTTAAGATCTACACTCTCTTTCAATGTGTTAGAGAGGTCTTTCTCTATTCATTTAGTGGATGGTGAGTTTTTCAAACTCATGAGGGAGGAGGAGTAAGTATTTTTCTGCACTTGGGGAGGATTTCTCTTAGGTTATATCTTGGTTCACTTTGAACCCTAGTATTCATGTCTTTGGATAATTCCGCATCAGTGAGTCTTCCACCTTTGGCGAAGCCATCGTCTCCACTACGGGATCTACTAGAAGGGGAAACACGGGATCTATTTTCCGCGGCCGATTTGTTATGCGGACAACACCCAGTTCAGGTGCGAGATCACGCTGATCGCAGGATACAAGAAAATCTCGCTATCGTACGAGTTCAGAAGGGCAGTCGTCGCTTCCCAGAGAAGTGTTCTGTACACATCTCCTCTCTCATGGAGAACCTCCAGCAGCATCATCTCCCCTCCGTAATGGTGGCCAGCTCTCATCCCAAACGCCTTCTCCACCTTCGTCCCGGGTAACACCTTCGTCCCGGGCAACACCTTCGTCCCGGGCAACACCTTCTTCCAGTAGCAACGATAAATTGGTGCCGCCCACTTCCTAATGATAATCGAGAGATCATGAGATTTTTTCCATATTTTTTTAAATAAAAAATATGACTTTTCGGGGAGAGCAGGCCGATGAAGATTTAGGCGCTTGCTATTTCGCTACATGTTTCTGTGCCGTTGATCAGCTGAACAAAGCAAAAATCTTTTCATCTCTTGATCTGTTTCAGATCGGGTAGACATTTATTGTGTGCATTCATTTCACTTATTATCCCAACAAATTTTGACGGTATTTATCTTTCTGCTCCTGAGAAAAAGCATATTTTTATTAAATACGTATTTTTTGCAGATACGTTCAAAGGGTCTTTCTACTCTAATCCGATTTTTGATATTCCCACAACTGATTTGTCTCTCATTCATAGGTACGGGGGAGTTCATTTTCATTAAATTGATATACTATTTTTAATTGAATTTTTATATTTTGTTTCTGGGTTCTATTTTCTGATATCAATTTCTGAATTAGGTGATATTTCTAAATCTCCGCGTCTGCTGAGAGACCTCAGATTCAGACGTATTTGACCTCTCCGCGTCTGCTGTGTCCATTTGACCGCTGACCTCGGAGCTAACCTGTAAATTTAGGTGATTTTAATCTCCCAATCTGTTTCAGATCGGGTACCCACTAGATTTTGATCGATTCTGATCGATTTTGCTTACCCTCAAAGTTGAAACTTTTAAAATCGAGATTAATTAGTAATAGAAGGGGATAATTTGGAATAAGAGAGGAAATTTTAGTGGGTTTTCTGGTTTTTACTCACCAGACTTCTCGCTGGCGCTTGATACCCATTTCATCTTCCACCCTTGATGAAAACATCATGAAAAAAATTCAAATTTATGGCAGAAATTTGGCGCTACCCAAGACTTTGGAAGAAAGCAAGAGGCCGAGAAGGAGGAATTCTCATGATTCTGAAATTTTCTTGAAGAGGGTCAGGAGAATTGACAATTAGCGACTCTGTTTATTATGATCTTCTCAATTCTTTCATTTACCGATGTTATTTGTCTACTTACCGGCAGGAGAAGGACAAGAACTCAGATTTGTCGGTGAAAATCAGAGAAGGTTTTGGGCCGCACGGTTTGGGAATTCTGTCCGTTGCCGATGTACGTCGAAAATTCTGCTCTGTGTCCCTCCTGCTATCCTTTTCTCCATCTCTCTCTCCCTCTCACTCATTTGCTTCTTAATTTCAATGATCTCTCTCTCCCTTATTTGCTTCTTGATTTCTATGATCTCTCTCTCTCTCTGTGTCTTTAGCTTCCTCATTTCTCTCTCACTGTGATCTCTTTCTCTGTTTTGTCTATTTAGTGCTCAGTTTTTTTTATCCCTCATTTCCGTGATCTCTCTCTCTCTCTCTCTCTACCTCTCTCTCAATACATCTTCTGATTCTTATATTATGTTTCATCCTTAATTTCAGGTTCCTGAATTTCCCTCGCTTCAACGAGACCTTCTCCAACTTTCCCCGAAGTAATCTCTCTTATTCCCAAATTTTTTACCTTTCAATCTTTCTCAAAAATAAAAAATCTGAAAGATATTGTTGTGTAATGTTCGTTCTTATTCCAGACTGGCCAACCTCCCCAAGATATTGTTTTTGTATTTCCTTTTCCTTTTCCGATTTTCGTTTTCCGATTTTTGTTTTTGTAACTTTTGGGTAGGGTGACAGGAGGGGAATGGCTGAGCGCGGAAGAGAGAGAGAGGGATATTGAGACGGATTGATTCCGTTGGAATTTAATTTTGCTGAATGACAAAAATCGGTGAGGGTGTTGGCAGAATTCATCTGAGCGTCGAGATGTAGTCGGCAGGGCGAAAGGGGTGATAAAGGAGTGCACTAGGAGAGGAAAGGATTGAGCGGAGAAGGGAGGATGGCTGAGGGCAAGGAAATGGGCAGAATTTTGGCCGGACGTTGGGAAGGAGGCATTCGGCCGGTGGGTGGGGAATGGTGGGAGCGTGCGGCAGGTTGAAGGCTGCGGGGGTGAGGGTGATGACGATTTCGCGGCAGGTTGGATTCCGCGATAAATTGAATTTCGTGGAGGAGTGAAATTCCGTAGAAATGGAAGCGGCGAGGTGCTAAATAAAAAATTTTTATGGATCAAATATTTATGGATCGTCCAGTTTCGCGAAATACGACTTACTAGATCTGATTTCAGATCAAGAGCGGGGAGTTCGCACTAAGAAAAGATCAAAGATTATTGAAGTAATCGATGAGCTCGCTGAGTTTGGAAAGACCACGGTGACCACGAATTCTTCACTCTCCGGCACGTGGAGAATGTTGTGGACGACGGAAAAGGAGCAACTCCTCATCATGAAAAACGCTAACATTTTCGGCACAACAACTGGAGACGTTCTTTTCAAAAACAAAACTGGAGACGTTCTTCAGGTAATCGATCCAGGCCGAGTCGGAGAAGGCGAGCTTGGGCTTGCTTGAGTTCCTTGAACGGGGCGCGGCCATGGTTGCAGAGCCACGCCCGGAGCTCTTTGGCGGAGTTACAGAGGAGAGAGTCCCTCGCCAATGGATGCCGGCGAGAAGCCACCAGCATAGCCTTACAAGAATACGTAAGAGAGTGAGTTCCTCGTCGGTTTAATGCGCATGATTTCTTGGTTTTTTTTTCCTGACAATCTGAGAAATGGAGAAAGAAGATAGTTTACGTGCTGAAAAGTCAGTTTTTGACTCTCTCTCTCTCTCTCTCTCTCTTTTTGAATCTCCGTTGATCAGCTGAACAAAGCAAAAATCTTTTCATCTCCCGATCTATTTCAGATCGGGTAGACACTAGTATTATATAATATAATAATCTCACCTCTTCCTTCTCCATATTTTCTCTTTAATTATTCCTTCTATCATCCATCCTCAATAATATCTTATATAATCGCTATTCTATTAATCCTTACACAACCTCCTTTCTCTATTCCATATTTCCTCTCTTCTTACTTATAATCTCTATTTCATATCTTTTGTCCTATATCTCTTCTCATCACATTATTTGTTATCATCTCTATCATAATTCCATCCCCATCTAAACTATTTAACATTATACCTATTCTTCTCCTCTTCATAACTTTAGTCTTATTCATTAACAATATATAAATATATATATTATCTTTTCATCTAAACTCTTCTCTTCATACTTCTGAATTATTCTTCAATATATTCTCACTGAATTATAAATTCATTTCATAGTGACATCACTTCATAGGTCCTCTCTTAAATTGTAGGATCATTCTCTAAAATATCCTACATCACCTATTTTCCAAATCAGCAAAATTTCGGACTAAATTTTGGGGAAAATCAAGAACACTAAGAACTAATTTGCAAAATTAAAGATCGAAACCTAATAAAAACTCAAATTACCACCTGATAATCGATCGAATCTCACTACTAACCTGATTACCGCAAGAATGGGGTTTCAATTCACGCGGATTGAAGCGAATTTGCTCGATTTCTTCCTCGTGGACGTTCGGAATTCAAGGGGAAAATTTGATGAAATCCGGTGATTAATTCATGATTATCATGCTTCAATGGCTGCGTAATTAAACTCTTGGAAGAGGATCACGAGAACTTAAGACCTTCCTCGAAATTTACTTAAGTTCTTCACGAATCGATCAAAAGATAAGTTTACAAGGGGAGAGAACATCTATTTATAGAGAAGTTTGTGCGAAATTGGTGGATTGTCGCCCACGACGCGGATTTCACTCCGTGTGATCTCAGCCGTCGGATCGCGCAAAATCAGTGGGATCGTGGCCCATGATGTGGATTCCACTCTATGTGATTTCACCCGTTGGATTGCGCGAAATTGGTGGGATCGTGGCCTATGACGCAGATTCCACTCTGTGTGATTTCAGCCATCCAATCGCGCGATTTAATCCCAACCGTCAGATTGCACGATTTAATCCCGACTGTCTGATATCACTATTCACGCCACATAGGCACCATGTAGGCATCCATGTGGGCCTGCGTGGCCCCGCCATGTGTCCGCATCACGCCACCTCACCTCTGCAGGTCACACGCGATTAAATAAATCCTAAAAAATCAAAATAAAATCTAGAAAATTCTGAAAAATTAAGAAATTCATAAATTCATTTATATAACTCCTTTTTAACTCAAATTTTCTTCATTGGATCACAAATTCCTTCATCTTTAATATTATTCCATCTAAAAATACAAATTAAAAGAATCATATAGGATGAATTTCAAATAAACATAGATAATTTCTTAAGAAGTCTATTTTATATCATCAAACATTCTCTTCTTGAAATTAAATCTTCCAATCATCTACTAAAGTCAAAGTAAATTAAGGAAATTAATTAACCTTGTAAAATATTAAACATCTATAAAGCACATAATTAACCCTAAATAATGCATAAATATGGACTTTAGTAGAATGGCATACCAATGGAGAAAAATCATAAAAACTATGATAACATGCATCATATTCACATAAAATAAGCATGAATATTAGTTCATTAGGATAAGAATTTAAGTTATAAATGCATGTTATTACCCATCCCAGATCGACAACGAGCCGTCGTCTCCTTTTATCCAATCGACACTGCCGAGCCGAATCTCCACTACGCCACAACGGACCGGGCTCGCGCCGCGCATGTTAGCTTCAACCCCTCATTTTAAAGTTCAATTATTTTCAAAGAGTTTCCTTTACTTGTCTCCACCACCATCGGACGACGTAGGTAGGGTAGAATGGATATAGGTTCGAGAACTCTCATGCGTATGTCAGGTCCGGCATTGAGCGTGAGCTATAGCTTCAGCTACTCCACGACGAGCCACTCTACACCTCTGGACGTGGATCGAGAGGATCTCACCCTACCCATCATCGCGAGTTTCCCCAAGTTACCCAGAGTCAACTTCATTGACCGGCACTCCTGCCTGCACTTAGGTTTAGACTCGATATCGTACTTAGGGTCTAGGACTCGCCCACCCGTAGACTAGGTTTGACCAGCTATCTTCAGTCAACCTCAGTTCCATTGATTAGGCACGAGGGTTCTCACAACTGTGTCTTGCATCATCTAGCCATCAAGAGTATTGTTTTTAGGCAATGTCGGTTGGCTAACTAGTAGCAATGTTGACAACATGGTGCTCGCCTATGCAGTTTTGGAGATTGTCATCGGCAAAGGAGAGGAGAGTGGCAATGATCAAGGAAATCGACTATTTTCACCACCATGGAGAAAACCTTACCTTGATCTCATACCATGTGGAAAGATAGAGACTAAATTGATTTAATGGCAAAGAGAGAACAAAGGTAAATATGAGTAAAGGAGGAGAGAGAGTAGGAGACGCAAAATCACAAGAATACAACTAGGGCCATATTGTCTCATAGTAGTCATAGTCAAAACACAATCATACATCTTGAAGATGTCTTTAGTGTCTTAGGTCTAAGGATTACTTACACAAGCATGACATTTTGGTAGAATACTATTTAAGGATTCATACCAATCAATTTAGTGAAATCTTTCTACAAAGAGTCCACTATCTATCATTGATGTCTTTGCACCAATAGCCACATGATCACCCATACTCATCATATAATTATGATCAAATAATGTTATTCTTTGTGGATATTTTGATGTCCATCTAGGATATCCCACAAATAGGAATATTTTAAATATATGTTTAAAGACTAGTGATTATGAAATTATGATCTCAACATAATTCACCTAGTTATTGAATATCCTTTTGGATTTCATTATAAGCATCACACAAGAATGACAATGAATAACATATATTTCAATTACTATTAAAGAGAGATGAAAGTATGATTGGCTTACATGCCACATAATATCCATGGCCCTGTACACTACGCCTCCTCCACCATGTCAACCTTCTTTGCTGGCTCCACTACTATTGCGTCCTATGACTCTTAATAACATGCAATTTATACATGTAATTATGTGATTATTAATGCAAATTTTGGCATAAAACATTTCATTCATCTGCGTGTTATCATATTTTGAATGCATATCTATCATTTCATTCAATTTTAAGTAAGTTATAATCTCAAATTGCACTATTTTAGGGATAATTATTCATTTTTAAATAATATATTTTAGAACAGATTATTCCAATCTATATATAAAATTATAAATGGATTTTAATGTTAAATGATAAGAGAAAATACTTTTTATATACTCTTTTTTTTTAAGTTTAAATTTCCAAAGAAATGACTGTATTTTTAAAATAAAAATGTATTATCTTGTTATTTATTAAATTTGACTTTTTCAAATGATATATTATTTAATTTCTAATCCAAGAAAACAAATTTGGATTAATTTGGAGTTGTATTTTGAAATTTATGAATTTTCTAATATTTAGGGATTTTTCTAGAATTTTTCTAAATTTTTAAGGATTTTTTAAAAAAACATAAAAACATTAGTTTTTAATGCGCACTGATGTGGCGGACGCATGACGTGGTGCCATGTGGCAACGAGTGCACGCGTCATGTGGCGGACGCATGTGTACATGAGTGCATCTGTAGGCACACGTGTGTGCACGTATGTGCGCATGTGTGACTCGACGAGACCGCGCGGTCGTTGATTTCACACGGTCTTATGCCAAAAATAATTTTGAACTTACTAATTTGATGAAAATGTTTCAAATTGAAGGGTATAATGGTAAATAAGGGTCGAATCCACAGGGAAATAAGGAAACTGTTGATGTATTCTTCAAAGTTGATCAAATCGGACGATGAATTGATGATAGAAATTGGGGAAAATGGTAAATTATGAAAGAGA
>CM044106.1:213139-259354 GCA_024174645.1 Lemna minuta
CAAGATGAGGGTCTGAGAGGCCATCACGACTGTCGACGTGCAGTCCTCCCATCCCGGTGTCTCTCTCTCCCTCGGCTTCATGCTTGGTCTGCGTAACGACCAGTCTCGAGTGGGTGCGTCGCCTGCGTGGATCAACCTTCCATCCTCACGCGCGCATCCTGACGATTTTCTGCACCAACCGCGCGCACGGACGCAGAACCTTTGTGCGACGACTCCGGGGCTTCGGAGGCAAGCCCATCGTCACTTGCGGAATCCACCTGCGTCCATCGACCGTGAAGAAGTCTCGAGGATACCCGCCCTCCTGCCGACTACTCGAAAGGAAACAACCACCCTCGCCTCTATTAAAGCATTTCTTTCTTGAATAGTTAATCAGTTTTTTCTAATTCGTGAGTGTGTGATTGAGCGAATCGCATCCTTGAGTGAGTGATTTTCTCTTACAAGTGGTATCAGAGCGGTAGATCGTGGAGAGACCTGCGAAGATGCCGAGAAGAGGATAGACATCAATTCAAGGTGAGAGAGCAATGACCGATGAATCGGTCAAGAAAATTGAGGTGGTTGTTCTGACTCCTCTAACTCAACTTTCCGCAACGAATTACCGTCACTGGGCGATGAGGATGGAGGTGAATCTTGATGCTCAAGGTCTGAGGGAAGCTGTAACTAGAATTGAGACAAACAGGCAGAAGGATAGGCCTGCCTTATCCGCCATGCTAGCCACCATTCTGGAATGTTCAGGCGTTCAATTAGACATCAAGAAGTTAGCTAAGGTAAATTGGGAGATTATTTGATCATTCGATATGGGAATAGATCGTCTCGCCCAATCAAGAGCTCAGGATCTCCGAATGGAGTTTGAGAATCTTTCGATGAAGAAAACTGATAAGGTTAGTGATTTCACCGATAAATTCTCAAAGATTGTCTTCGAATTGCGACAACTCGGAGAGAGGGTGAATGATAAAGAAGCAGTTAAGAAACTCCTTCGGTCGATGCGGCCGAGGTATGAATCTTTGACGTTATCTCTTGAGCAATTCGGTGATCTCGATTCAATATCTTTAGTAGAAGCAATCGGATCACTAAAGGTTCATGAGATGAGACTGTCTGAAAGAGATGCAAGAGAAGAGGAACAAGCACTGTTATCTCGTGCTATGAATAAATTCAAGAAGTCAAAACAAGAAGATGGTCAGACGTCACGCAGACGCGGAAGAGGAAGAGGAAGAGACCAAATCAGAGGGAAATCTCAATCAAGTGATGATAAAAAACAAGAAGGATCAAGAAAACCGTTTGATAAATCAAAGGTTCAATGTTATAATTCTCAAGATTTCAGTCACTTTGCAGATGAATGCAAAAACGAGAAGAAGCCGAGAGTACGAGAAGAATCGGCGAATCTAACGATCGAAGAATCTAGCCTTTTATGGCATATAAAGAGGACATCCTATTGCAAGGAGCTCAAGAAGTGAATCTCACAAAAAATATGTGGTATCTTGGCACAGGAGCTAGTTTACACATGACGAGTAAGAGATCTTATTTTCATTCAATTGATGAAAATCAGCATGGAGTAATAAGATTTGGTGATGAATCCTTGGTAAGGTTTGAGGGAAAAGGATCTATATTCCTAAATTACTTAGATGGGGAGGAAATTAAACTTGAGGATGTTTTATTTGTTCCATCTCTGAGGGTAAACATCTTGAGTCTTGGGAAGTTAGACGAGGACAGTTTTACATCTACTTTGGGAGGAGGTGTCTTATCTATATTTGATAAAGAGGGAAAACAATTTGCAAGAATTCAGAAGACAAATGACAGTATGTACCTTCTTAAATTGGGTGTCTCTGAATTCTGCCAAATTTCAAGAGAGGAAGAACAAGAGGTATGGCTGTGGCATCATTGCTTATGTCATTGATGACATGAGGAAAGGTGATATGGTAAGAGGATTACCTAATATTTGCTTCTCAGAGCGCTTGTGTAGAAATTGTGTGGCTGGCAAGCACAATCGGAGTGCTTTTCTATCTGCATCATCTTTCCGATCCACAAGAATGCTGGGATTTGAGGCTCGTAAAGCTCTCCAAGTCTTTGTCCAAAATAATGATTACAACGGAAGGTGTTGAATCAAAACATTCAACCAAGTTGAAGCACCAAGAATAGATGATCTCATCATATATTCTAGGTGATCCTATCATCTAGTATAGAATAAAATTCATACTTACATGGATCATTTGAAAGAGTTCTTCAACCGTTCAAGTGTCCAGCCTCTAGCGGTATTCACACAGTCTCTGGACGATCAGATCTCCTCTTGAACACTCGTCACCACGAGAGGAAGAGAAGAGGGAAGAGAAGTTCCACTAGGCTTGCATGGGCACCTCTATTATGGCCGTTCTCCCCTTATTTATAGACTTTAGGAATGTGAAATTTTCACAAAAACCCTTGTTATTATGTCTATATCTACCGAGGTCCATTGACCTTATGTGTGTGACCCTCTAGGTCCATATATCTCACTAGTTAATGACTCTATCCACCCAATAACACTTATTGGTCCTCCTTATCAATTAACTATATCAACATATATATTAATTGACTAAGGATCGATTTAACCCAATCGACAAGTTGAGTCGTCAGCCCGGTGGGTGCCAAGCTACACCACGTGCTCTAGGAGATTTGGAATATATTAGAACTCTTTCATGGAGCCCTACCGTCATTGGTTACCGTGTACATGTAATTCTTCATCCACACGAGACTCATGAATGACTTAGGGTATGGTTAATTGTCAAACCCTAATCGGTCACTCAATTTAGTACTGATGCGAGTAAGAAATTATTGAGAACAACTTCTCTAATATTTCCACTACCTTGGCCCAGGATTTAACCGTATCTCATTCCTTAAGTCGATCTCCTCATATACCGAGGGCGGATGATCCCATCTTAACCACTCAATCACCTTCGAGGACTTCATGTCGTATCCAATATATGACGTTTTGGAGATCTCGTGGCTAGAGATTCTTAAGTCATAGTCAAAACACGATCATCCATCCACAAGATGTCTTTGGTGTCTCAGGTCAAAGGACCACGTACACAACCATGACATGAATCAACCTGATTGACAATTTGGCATAATACCATTCAGGGATTCATACGGATCAATTCAGTGAACTCTTTCTTCAAAGAGCACCCGCTATCTATCCTTGGTGTCTCAACACCGATGGCCACAAGATCAGCCATACTCATCATATGAGTCAGATCAGATAGTGTTATTCTTTCTAGATAATTCGATGTCCTTCTCGAATATCCTACGAATAGGAATATTTAGAACATATGTTTAAAGACCAGCGATCGTTGTATTATGATCTCATCATAATTCACTTGATCATTGCATATGTTCATGGACTTCATTGCAAACATCACACAAGAATGACAATGAATAAAAGTTCATTTCAATGAATATAAACCCTAAGATGAAAGTGTGATTGGCTTGCAGGCCACACAATACCCATCAAAGAAGACTTGAACTTATACATGGTGATATATGTGGTCCGATTCAACCATCAACTATTGGAGGAAGAAGGTATTATTTTCTTTTATTGATGATTCTACTCGGTTAATGTGGGTATTTTTTTCTGAAAGAGAAGTCAGAAGCTTTTCAGCATTTCAAAATCTTTAAAAATCTAGCTGAATTTGAAAGTGGTGAAAAATTATAGTGTTTTAGAACAGACAGAGGTGGAGAATTTAATTCTGAGGAATTTAGAATTTTCTTTGATATGAATGGGATTAAAAGATATTTGACTGCTCCTTACTCTCCTCAACAGAATGGTGTAGTGGAAAGAAAAAATAGAAAAATTATGTCTTGTGTTAGAAGTATGTTGAAAGAGAAGAGATTGCCTCTAGAATTGTGAGCAGAGGCAGTAAACACTTGTGTATACTGCCTCTGAATTGATCTTTCACCAAAATTTTAAAGGATGCAACTCTATATGAGAAATGGAGTGGAAGAAAACCTTCAGTGGATCATTTACGCGTGTTTGGATTAGTGGTTCATGTAAAAACCACAAGAAAGGTGAGCAAACTTGAAGATAGAAGCAGTGTGATGATTCTCATTGGGTATGAACTAGGCACAAAAGCTTATAGATGCCTTGATCCAACGAATTTCAAGGTTACTATTAGCAGGGATGTTATATTTGAAGAATCGTAGAGTTGAGACTTCAGTCAACTGAGAGGTCAACGCATTGATCTCACTCTCACACCAACCATTAACTTGATAAATTCATCTGAAGTTTCAGTTGTTAATCAAGACTCAACTATAACATCCATCGTACCTTCTGATGAGCAAAGAGATCAAGATCAATCCTCAGAAGAAGATAGACCTGAGAGATTCAGATCAATACAAGAGATTTATGATGAAACACAAGCAACAGAGGAGGATGAAGCATGTCTTTTCTTAGGAGAAGAACCTACATCCTACAGAACAGCAATGAAAGAGGAAGTGTGGAGAAAAGCAATGAAAGAAGAGTTAGAAGCAATAGAAAAAAACTCAATTTGGGAGCTTGTGAAACTGCCTGAGAAGTGCAAATCAATTGGTGTCAAGTGGATTAACAAAATCAAAAGGGATGTCTCTGGAGAAATTACAAGATATAAAGCTCGATTAGTTGCAAAAGGCTTTAGCCAGGTAAGAGGGACTGATTATGAGGAGGTGTTCTCTCCAGTCGCAAGAGCAGAATCCATTCATATTATCATTGCCATGGCTGCTCAATTCAAGTGGAAATTACATCGTCTGGATGTAAAATCAGCATTTCTCAATGGATACATAAAAGAAGACATCTATGTGGATCAACCCAAGGGTTTTAGAAAGGAAGGAAAAGAGAATTATGTATTTAAACTGAAAAAAGGCCTTAAATTGCCTCAAACAAGCTCCAAGGGCATGGAACAACAAGTTGGATGAAACACTAAAATCGATGGGCTTCATCAGAAGCATCAGTGATCAAGCGGTGTATACATCCAACAGAAAAGAGAGCAAACTATGGGTGAGAGTTTATGTTGATGATTTGATCATCACTGGATTAACTACTGAGGAGATTGATTCATTTAAATTCTCAATGAAAACCAAATTTGAGATGACTGATTTCGGTTTACTAAATTCTTAGCTGGGTATTCAAGTGATGCAGGAGAAAGATGAAATTAAGATATGTGAGACAAGCTATGCATTGAAGGTTCTGGATATATCCAATATGTCAAATTGCAATGCATCAAAAATGCCAATGGAATGTCGTTTGAAGCTTAACCGAGATGGAGAAGGATCAGAGGTGGAATATACTCTATTCAGGAGGATAATTGGGTGTTTAAGGTATCTCACCCTAACTCGACCTAATCTGATATATACAGTGAGTTTTTTGAGCCGGTTTATGAGCAAACCATACTCAGATCATATGACAGCTGCAAAAAGGATTTTAAGATATGTGAAAGGAACTATGGTGGCGTACGACCCCCGTCGCCACCAAGACACGATGCCATGGCGCCGGAGGAGCCCTTTTGCGCGCGCGGATCTATCCACTTATCTTTAATTCTTTATTATGAACTTTCGACCCGCACGTGTTTAAGAGGGTCCTCGTTTATTTCTTCTCTCCCTTTTAGGCTTCGGGGTGGGTTCTTCCCTTTTCGGGATCCCATTCGTGAAGCCCATCCTTCTTTGTGAAACTTATTTCTTTCTATGAGCATGTTAGGTGTGGGTTGTGGGCCTCAAGTGGGCCCTTTCCCCTCTCGGCCCATTATGGGCTCTATAAGAGGGGAAGGTACCCCCCCACAAACCCTAGCCGTCATTTGAAGAAAGAAACGAGTGTTCTCCCTCTCAAGTGGCTGCTCAAGGAAAGCCGGGGAAGGAGTCCAATCGCCGCCGCCGCCTCACGCCTCCGTGCCGCCGCGACGACTGCCGCAACTCCTTGCCCCAGCCAAGAGTTCTTCATCGTCGTCACCGCGACGCCGCCATCCCCAAGCCGCCACCGCCGCCGCCTCCGGACCGCCGCACCGCCATTTCCTCCACCTCCATCTCCGGTCATCTTCCTCCCCGAGCTCACCTCCCGCTCCCCTCCCCGAACCGCCAACTGCAATTCCTCCTTCTTCAGCACAGTCCCTCTCCCCGTCGTCAGCCATCCCTCCTCTCCACCCTCTGTCCCGAGCTCCCTCTCCCTGTCGCATAGCCCCTCCATTTCTGATTCATCTCCCAACTTCCGCACAACCTCCTCCTTCCCGGGATCCTTCGCCGCACTTCCAGCGCGCGGCCCTCAGCCCACCTGCAATTTCCGTTCCGTCACCCGCCGCCTCTCTCCCCCATCGAATCCATTTCCATTCCCGAGTTCCCCCCCTCTCTTACGCCATTTCCAATTCTCTTCCCCGAGCGCCAGCCATCTCCGTACTTCCCCCTCGTCTCCCGGACAGAATTCGTTTCGATGCCGATAGGAATTCCGTCCGTATCCCGTCGCGATATCCCCTCTCCAAAATTTCCAGCCGAATTTTCCCTCACCACCCTGTACCTCCCTCTCTCCTCCCTTCGCGCCCCCCTTCCTCGTCGCAAGACTTCGGGCCTCATCCTTACACCAACACGGTCAACCCAACCTAAAATTCCCCCCTACCCTCAATTTCGACTACGGGATTCCACCTCTACGCTGCGACGCCTCTTCCTCCCTGTTCCACGCATCTGATTCCCCGCTGAATATTGTCCAAAATTACGCTATCATTCCCCCCTCATCCCTTCCTCCTGCTGCCCCGAATTCCCCACTCCGCGGATTTTCTTCCCCGTGACAACGCCCAGTCGGGATCGCGTGAAATCGCCGCACGCCCGTGCGCCCCCAGTCACCCCATCAGAACGTCTCCCCTACCCTACCCCGTCGCCCCAAATTCACCTGTTGTACCCTCCTGTCGAGGTGATTCACCGAACTCCTTCTCGAAATCCAACTCCAAACCTCATCCATACCTTGTCTTACCGCTGACACCTCTCGGTTTCTCCTCCTTGAAATTCTCTCCAAAATTGATTAGAGGGACATCGATTATTCCGTCTGCGCTTTGCAGGAATTTCCCGGCGTCCTTGCGGTTTTCTCACCAACGAGACGAAATCATCCGTTCCCAGTCGACGTCACCTGGCGACCGGCCAAGAACTTCCCCCCTCCCCCGCTCCACCGAATTCGGCTCCCCCCTCTCAACTTCTCTTCTCCAGCCCAGCCGACTCTTCCTCGCCGAACGGGAACTCCCCCTCTCCCCCCACGTCGAAATTGCCTGGGCAATCTCCAGCCCTCCTCTCTCCATGCCCGTTCACCTCGCTCGGGTTCCCCACCGATCACCCTCTGCGCGTGCGCGGTGGCCATCCTGCGATTCCTGTGATCCTCTCCGCAATCCTCTCCCGACGACACCACGCACCCTTTTATGTTGACCGAAGCCGTTGGCCCCCCTGCCCTACCCTTTGAAGTTGGCCCACTCAGCTCACCCAAGCTCACCCAAGCTCACTTTGCTGCTCACACCCGTGATCACTCATGCCCACTCGCGCCTGCACCTGCAGCCCGCTCCCGTGCCTGGTGACTACGCCGGCACCCCCTATACGCGCCCGGGTTCCTTCCCCGCACAGCCCCGCTGCCTTCGGCCCACTGCGACCAATCGACACTGTCGAGCCGACTCTCAACTACACCACGACCCACTGGTCACCCCGCCCCGCAGGTTAGCTTCAACCCCTCATTTTAAAGTCCAATTACTTTTCAAAGCATTTCCTTTACTCGTCTCCACCGCCGTTGGACGACGTATGTAGGGTAGAGCGGATATAGGTTCGAGAACTTTCACGCGTAAATCCGGTCCGGCACTGAGCGTGAGCTGCAGCTTCGGCTACTCCACGATGAGCCACTCCACGCCTCCGGACATGGATCAAGAGGACCTCACCCTACCCATCACCGCGAGTTTCCTCCTGTTACCCGGAGTCGACTTCGCTGACCGACACGCCTGCTTGCACTTAGGTTTAGGCTAGATATTGTACTTAGGTTCTAGGACTCGCTTACCCGTAGATTAGGTTTGACCTACCTATCTTCTGTCAGCCTCAGCTCCATTGATCATGCACGAGGGTTTTGACAACTGCGTCCTGCATCAAACTATATACTATGGTCTTGTGTATAGATCTGATAAGGAGTGTGAGTTAATTGGATACTGTGACAGTGATTATACAGGAGATTTGGATGACCGAAAGAGTACATCATGCTTAATCTTCTTTTACGGATCAAAAATGATAGCGTGGAATTGTTGCAAACAAAAGGTAATAGCTCTGTCATCATCTGAAGTAGAGTATATCTCTTCCACTTTGGTAGTATGTCAAGGGATTTGGATAGGCAGATTTATGCGTGAATTTAGTGGATGCGACGAGAAACGATTTGATTTATGTATTGATAACAAATCAGCAATAGAAATCAGCCGGAATCCTATTAATCACGGTCGGACGAAGCACATCAAAGTTGGATATCACTTCATCCAAAATTGCGTGGAGAAAGGTAAGGTGAATCTTAAATACGTTCGAACGGAAGATCAATTGGCCGATTTATTCACAAAATCACTCGGAATCTTGAAGTTCAGCGAATTCTGAAATGAGATTGGTCTCGGCAGAGTAAAAGGAAGCTCAGATCAAGGAAGGAATTGAGAGTGTGATCTAAGCCGTTGGATCACGATCCTACGACTACAACTCGTCACTAAAGGAGAACTAATCGTGAGCGTCCATCTGGACGAATTATAACGGTGTGGATTAACCGAAGAAGGCGAGTGGCGGGTCCCACGGTCGTTATTTCAGTTTAATTTTTGTGTTTTTTGTTCTTCTTTAAAAACCGACGATCATTTGGTAAAATTTATGCGATGTGAACATTTCTTTCTTGAATAGTTAATCAGTTTTTTTCCAATCTGTGGGTTTGTGATTGAGTGAATCGCATCCTTGAGTGAGTGATTCGCTCTTACACCTGCAACGACTACTTTTTCATTCGCCCTAACAATAGACGCTCTCATTGTCACGCTGCTGACGCGTCCGCCCGCCTGCGACGTCTCCTGTATCATGCCGCCTGCTAACGCGCTCGCTCGGGGAGTTGTTTGGGAAGACCTTGTATCCTCCCGGTAGGTGGTGCCTACGCCCCACCACGTTGATCTCGCATTCCCGGGAAGCCAGCGCCCTCAGTCTTCCGTTGTTCAAAAGAGCCCGTGCTCCGCTATTGCCGGCGTCTGTCCGTGTTGTCGTCAACCCCAATTATGTCGTCTCTACGCTTGGAATACGCCTCCGCCGAAGCCTTGGACTCACCGCAATTACGTCGAATTCTGCGCATCTCCCTCCGCCTCCTACCACGCCAAATCCACGACGAGCGATCCTACGCGTCTATACGTGAACCAAGAGGACCTTTTCCCTACCATTATCGCGAGCTTCCCCGGGTTCCTAGAGTTGACTTCGCAAATCGACCCCCCATACCCATAGGCTAGGCTCGATTGCCCCACCCACGGTCAGCCTTAGTTATATTGATCAGGCCCGAGGGTGTTCACACCTTGTCCTGCAGCACTCATCCTTTTGCATCTTATTTGAAATTCAATAACTTGATTTTTTTATTTTTTCTCTTTAACTTTTTTGGTTTTTGGAGCTAGTTGAGCAAACTTCAAGTCTCATTTGCAATCATTGTATCTCTAATTTAGGTAATCTAAAGTCCAAATTGTATTAGGGTGTAGGTCTAATCAATTATAAAAAATTCTAAATAGTAGAGATATAATTCATCCTTATTTTTGTCTTGATAAAAGATCATTTGAATGCTTGATCGTAGGTATGATTACAAGTATGTCCTATTAAATTTTAGAGGTATGTTTAGGTTAATTTTTGAGTTCATTTTAGGAGATTTAAACCTTCATAAAGTTCAGTCTGTATGGAACTTCCCCTTTGTAGATTACAAGTGTAATTTGAATAGCATTGCTAAGCCTTAACTTAATTTCTTTGATTTGAATTTAATTTCTAATCATGTTCAAATCTGATTTGTTTCTTGATCTACTGTTATATCCTTTTATTCATCATATAAATGATAATTCTACCAAATCCTAGATTTTGGTTTTGAATATTTAATTAGAAAATTTAATTGTGATTGATATTATTTCATGGTTATTGTTGGATTTAAATCAAGTGGTTGTTAAGAAAAATTTCTATCTTGTTAAAGAAAGGATTAATGTTCTCGTATGAAGTGAGGTTGATATATCTTTCATCCATCACATAGGGTTATAAAGGATTTTCATATAGATACATTGATGATCATCATCTAGAGTCATTCAAGATCATTTAGGCATATAGATGTATAGTACTTGGCATTGAGAAGCTTTTCATGGGTAGCTAGTTTTAGTGTGTGTATTATTGATACATTCAAGGGGGTAAGATGACAAGTATCAAAGTCAAAGGTAGAAGTCAAAATCAAAGGCATAAGTCAAAGCAATTTGTGAAGGAATCATTTTTATTTTAGTTTATTTCACTTTTAGTGATTTGTTCATTTGTTTTAGTACTTGAAATTTAGATCATTTGTCATTACCTATCTCTCATTGATTTAGTTTGGGTTTCTTTTGTATCTATATATTTTGTAAGTTTTTTTGGGAATTAAGGATAACTAGGAAATCCTGCACACATTAGGTTGACTTCGATCAAGTCATACTTACTTATGAGGGTAAGGGGGAGTTTCTTAGGAGATTGGTGCTAGGCGGGACAAGTCTAGGGAGTTGAATGAAAACTCAACTCGAAGTGTACTTTCTCTCTCCCTTGCAAGATCACGTGAGGTGAGGGACAAGCAACTTGGTGTGTGTGGATGGATGATGAGACTCAAACACTTCAGAGGGATAGGCCAGCCCAAAGGGAAGTAGGGAGTGACACACAGAGCTCTAGGAGTCAATTCGTGAGAGACAAGATGAGCGGCGGCATAGTGAAGGACGTCAACAGAGTGAGGTCACTTATTGAGGGTGTGAGAAGGTCCAATGAAAGCTCATTTTTGAAATTTGAACTACTAACCCGACCAGTTAGTAATTGCCACTAGGGGATTAACAAGGTGAGGAGTGACTCTTGGGGACTGCCTCCTCTTAGGATTGACATTAGGGATTTGGATACGCTGTCCAGTATAAAAAAGTCTGGTGTATAAGCCACGTGAGGATTTTAGTCGATAAATAAAAAATTCATTAAATAATTAGGAAACCATAAATATTCACAAGAAAATATACTCCCCCTCTTGGTAAATTCACCATCTAATTAGGGCATTTCATAGTGCGTAACTAGCAAGCGCCAGCTCAAGTGTTGCACATAGGTATTTATGTGGAGCCGCATAAAGGTATTATTGACGGTAGGACTTAGGAACCCAAAATCCACAAGGGAGAGGAAGACCACATAAGTTTTTATATAGAAAGAGAAGAGAGGAGAATAATGAGATAATGGGGCCTAATCGACTAGGAGCCCGATATTGCTATCGTACACTCCCTCTCAAGCTAGAGCATATAGGTCAAAGATACCTAGTTATTAGGATCTAAGGTCTATAAGTCTTTCAAATTTGTAATCATACATCGAGTGTAGTGGAATACATTGAATAAGATATTTAAAACATTGAGGCACCAAGAATAGATGATCTGATCATCTAGTAGGTGTGAGAAAATATACTTACATTGTTTCTTTGAAAGAGTTCTTCAACCTATTCAAGTGTCTAGCCTCTAACGGTATTCACACAATCTTCGGATGTTTTAATCACTGATAACATCCTAAAAAGACATGATAATACATGATTATTAATGCATATTAAGGCATAAAATATTTCATTTCTATGCATGTTATCATATTTATGAATATTTGTCTATCATTCAATTGAAAAAGTCATTATAATATCTAAATACTTTAATTTAGGGTTAATTATGATGAATTAAATATAAATAATTTTATAAACCATCTTTAATTGAGATTATAAGTGTTTTAAAAGTTGTATAATGAGAGAAATCATTTTTATAAACATTCATTTAATTTTCTAAAGTTAAAATATTAAAGAAATCAATGTATTTTTGAAATAGAAATTAAATCTCTTATTATTTATTAAAATTGACTTTTTAGAATGATAGATAATTAACTTTCTGACCAAATAAAAGAAATTTGGATTAATTTGGAGTTATATTTTGAAAGTAATGAATTTTCTAATTTTAAGGGATTTTTCTGAATTTTTCTGAATTTTTAATAAATTTTTACAAATTAAAAATCGATTTTTCAATTGATTATTAGCGCGCAATTGATGTGGCGCAATCAAGAGCGTCTGATCAATTGCGATCGATGATCAAAGGCGGGATGCGACGTGGCGCATCGTGGGACGTCCGATCGCACGATTAAATCGCGATCGTCGATCTTCCCTTAACCGTGGGGATACGTGGCGCATCATGATTCGTCGGTGAATTAATTTCTAAACAATATAATCTCAGCCGATAAGCAAAGGAGTTATAACGGCTGAGATTAAACCGATGGAAATGCATTTGAAACGTTCGATCGCGATCCAACAACGAGCGTTTGATACCTTTTTATAATGCATGCCAGGTGGCTTCATTTCGGTGGTCGATCGAAGATCCAATGGCCACGAATTAACGGTAATGATTTGCATCCGATGCGTTTCATCAGAGCCGTTGATCGTGGATTAAATGAAGATCGGACAGTTACGCCCAAATCCCCCTATCAATTGAGATGTTCTTCGACGATGTTAAGCATTTGAGAACAATTCAAGTAAATCAAACTGTTTAAACATCAAATCTCTTGAATATCTTGTTTCCAATCACTTCTAGACTCATTTTCACATCCACAAAGTGTTTGAGAGAGATTTCGATGATCGATGAGGAAGAAATCAAAGCTTGAACTCCACGATCGTGATTTTCTGAATTTTGATGAATAGCTTTGATTTCGGCAATTAATTGGATTAATTCGATTGCAATTTTGGGTTAGGGATCGTGTTTTATCCTAATCTATCTTTGTATAGCTTTTAATTTCATTTAGAATCATAATTTGATTTAATTTAGTTCTTATTTTTTGTTTTTTGCTCTTTACATTTTTGGAAAAATCTCCTCTGTTCATTCTATGATTTCTCCGCGAAATCAAATGTAAATCCAGCGATTTTTGATTCTGTGGATTTGTCTTCAAGTCCTCTTTCTTAAGATATCAAGTTTTTCAATTTCTATCACCATTTCTTTGTTCGATTTGATCAAATTCGAAGAGATCTTAAAAAATTTCCCTAATTCCCTATGGATTCGACCCTTATTTACCATTATAGTCCTCAATTTGTGAATAAATCTTGAAATTGGTAAGTTTGGACTTTATTTTGACTCTTGACCATATGTTTTCAATGACCATACGTTCTCGTTTCATCAAATGGCGCCGCTGCAGGGGAATTAAGGCAAAAATTTGATTAATTTAGTCAATTTTGACTTGGTCAACTCGGATTTTTCTTTTAATTTCTTGAAATTCAATCAAATCAATCATACAACGAGTGATCTAAAGCAGAAATTCATCTTTGATATCCTTAATTTGATAAGATAAAGTGATTTGGCCGCTTTTCTAAGGATTACGGGTGATCATTACTTCAAATTCGCATTGAGATTGCTTCGCTCTCACAGATACCAATATTCAAGTACAATCGACGTTAATTTTTGAGAATTTTATGAGTATTTTTAATTATATTCATCTAAATATTCGATCCACTCTTCCATGAGACGACAGACCACCTGGAGATTATGGAATAACCCTTTAAACGTAGATCTTTTTGAACGATTATCATAATCCCCCGACACTACCAAGATTTACTCCACCGTTGAACTGATAGAACCAGTAGAAATGGCCCGGAACCACAAGGGAAATGCTAGGAAACGCCTTAGTGACTACGCCATGCCCGTCCTCTAGAGACCTGTCACGAGAATTCAAGCACCATTAAATAGAGGGACGAATGTTAGAATAGATTCACATGTTATGAGTATGCTTCTTATCTTCCATGGAAAACATTCCGAGGACCCGTATAGACATGTAGATGAGCTTTCCCAAGTATGTGAAATTAATCATCTTCAGAATGTCCCCGCCGACACGATGAAAATGAAACTCTTTCCCGCTACCCTTAGAGACCGAGCCCAGGATTCCTTTCTAAAATTAGGGAAAGAATTTAAAATTTTCACGTAGATGGAGGAAGAATTTCTTAGAAAATACTATTCCATAAGGAAAACCACCTCCGTCTGGAAAGCCATCCACAAGTTTATCCAAGGCACGAGTGAAACTTTCCACGAGACCTCACTATGAAATGTCCACACCATGGAGTGTCTAACCATGAATTAACGCAAATATTTTATGATGTTTTAGGCCCGCAAGATAGATATCTTTTAGATGCAGCAAGTAGCAGCAGGTTCATGAGCAAATATGAAGACGAAGCTATCGAACTCATCGAGACGGTGGCGGAGAATAGCCATCACAACGTGGCTAAACCATTTGGAAGAGGTGTGTGATAACATGCAGTCTTAACATGACAAAACATGATTATTAATGCAAATTAAGGCATAAAACAGTACATTTATGTGCATGTTATCATACTTTGAGTGCATTTCTATCATTCCATGTAATTTTATGTTATAATCTCAAAATACGTTATTTTAGGGTTAATTATGATAAATTAAAGATTAAAGATTTTATAACCCATCTTTACTTGAGATTAAAAGTGGTTTTTAAAGTTAAACAATAGGAGAAATCATTTTTATGAACATTCATTTAATTTTCTAAAGTTAAAATCTTAAAGAACTGAATGTATTTTTGAAATAAGAATTAAATCTCTTGTTATTTAAATAATTTGAATTTTATAATGATAGATAATTAAATTTCAGATCAAATGAAACAAATTTGGATTAATTTGGAGTTGTATTTTGAAAGTTGTGATTTTTACAATTTTTAGGGATTTTTTCGAGATGTTTCTGATTTTATTTAAAACATTTAAAATAAATAAAAAAAATGACAAAAAGCATTTAATTTTTGCGCGGGTCCCACGTGGATGCGACGTGGCACTCAGGGCCACGTGGCAGCGCCACGAGGGCCCACGCGGCGCCTACGCGGCGTATATATACATTTATATTTAACATATTATATATAGTAAGGGTATTCAGCCTTCCGTATATCGGAAGGGTATTCAACCCATTAATTTGTCGGTTCTTATAAACCCAACTTGCTTCTTTAATCTTTTCCGTGTGGGATTAAAGTCCCACAGAGTTTATTTAAATGAAGGTGATGTGGCGTAAATCGGAGCGTTGGATCGTGATCGGAGCGCGCTGATCGCGTGGACGCGCGGACCACCGATCAATCAATCGCACACGTGCCTTTTTAAGATGGGTTATAACGGCCACGATTGAATGCGCCAAAACGCATCGCGATCGTCGGATCGCAATCTGGCAGGCGCCATTTTGATGCATTTTATAAACGCACATCGTGAGATCAAATCTGGAGCGTCAATTCAAGATCGGAAGGCCAAGCTTTAATCATAACGGTTCGCCATTATGAATGCATCTGGACCGTTGATGGAGCTTGAAACGCACCGATCGGACGGTTTTGCCCAATTTAGCCTATGAAACGAAGTGTTCTTCGAAATTGTAAGATATTCTTGAGGGATTTCGCTTAATCGACCCATCTAAACCCTTCCTCTCTTGAATCTCTTACTTGTAAAAGTGAGATTTCGCGTCCACGGAGTGTTTAAAAGTGAGATTTCGTCGATCGATCATGGAGAATTTGTCTCTTGAACACCGATGTTCACGTTTGAATTCACGGAATGAATAGTTGTCGATCCGACGATCAATTGGATCGATTTGATCATCATCTCGGGTTAGAAAACAAGTTTTCCCTCTAATCTATCGTCATGTATCATCAATTTAGGATCTTAATTTCGTTTAATTTAGTCTTCAATTTCAATTTGTGTTCTTCGCGATTCCGAAAATTTCATCCTACTTCACTCTTTGATTTCTCCGCGATTACTAATCCAAATCGAGTGATTTTTTTTGATTCCGTGGATAGATCTTTGAGTTATCTTTCTAAATCTACCATTTTCCTTAATTTCTCACCTCAATTCATCGTCCAATTTGATCAATTTCTTAAAGATATCTCGAAAATACCTTAATTCCCTGTGGATTCGACCCTTATTTACCATTATGCCACTCAATTCATTATTAATTCCTTAAATTGGTAAATTAGGCTTTATTTTTTACACGAGACCGTGTGAAATTGACGACCTCGTGATCTCGTCTCGTCAGTGTGATGTCGAAGGGATAGATGATCGACGCCAAATCAGTGGAGACGGGGATGCTCCTAGAAAGAATCGACAAAATGGCGGAAGTCCAGAATATACTATTGGCCCAACTCAACATCCGCAACGGTTCTGAAGCACTCGCCCCTGTCTCACTCCAAGAAGCATCGCCGTGTGCCAATTGCTCTAGATTCGACCATGTCAAATTAGAATACCCTGTAATGGGGATCCAAGGGCAAGGTATGTTCAAACAGGGTCCATCAAGAGGACCGACTCAACAGGGATGACTGAATTATTCGGGTGCCTACCCAAATTATTATGATACCCCTATTTTCAATAACAATCCTTCGCAGCATGCAGAATTTAGGAGGAACAACGATCAACCCTATCTTCCATCAAATAATGGTCAGCAACAACATCAACAACCCTACGTGAATCAAAGACAGTCATCGTTCGTCCCGCCGATGCAACCGCAAGCTTACACGCAAGTCCCACACCAGACCGCACCGACATCCGATCCGATCCCGGAGCGATCTCGCCATTAATGGAGCAAATGACGCGGATGAACTCATGCGTGGACGAAATACAGGACTTCGTCAAGACAAACGTCCAATCGACGACCGATAAGAAGGGTTAGCAAGTATCTTTTTCTGACCAATTACCCTTGCAGGCCATAGCTAACCGGAGGAATCAAGGGGCCTCGTCAAGCGAGACGCATAATATCAACCATGTACATGTCGACGAGGAGGCTGTGGAAACGACACTGGCAATATCGAGCCTTCGAAGTGGAAAAGACTTACCGGATCCATACAAAGATCATCTAATCCACCAAGGCCTGATCGAAGAAGGAACACCAATTATTGTCGAGCACGACAGTGATTCGGAGGACGAGGAAGAACAGGCCAAGGCCAGACCTAACCCTGGTACATACAAGCCTCATGTGCCTTATCCTCAAGCACTTAATCACCCTAAATCCAAGATTAGTGAATCCGATGGTAATCTACAAGAAGCCTTTAAGAAGGTAACCATAACCATTCCCTTAATAGATGCTATCAAGTATATCCCATCCTATGCTAAATTTCTCAAAGGTATATGCACTCCCCATAGAAAGCCTAGAAGGATCTAACTTAGTGAAACGGTAAGCTCAATCATGATGAATTTCTTACCTATTAAAAAGAGAGATCCGGGAGCATCCATGATAACGAGTGAAATAGGAGGAATGTCCTTTACTAGATCCATGCTAGATATCGGAGCTAGTATTAACATCCTCCTAAATCCGTATTCGACATTCATCATGTAGGGGAAGTATAACCTTTCCTTGTAGAATTATGCTTAGTAGATGGATCAGTAAAGAAATCACATGGTATAGTAGAAGATGTCATCATCAAGATAGAAGATGGTTATTTCGCGGTAGACTTCCTAGTCGTCGATATGAAAACTACTAAGGAGCTTAGCCAAGCCCCAATCATCTTAGAACGACCCTTCCTAGATACCGCCAAAGCCGTCACAGATTGTGGGAAAGTAGAAGTAATTCTCAAGGTGGGAGAGCACACCGTGAAGATCGACATCAACAAGCTTATGAAATACCCTTCATGAGCTTCCGAGGACTTGGGCACCATCGACTTCTCCGATGACACGAATATAGACGCCTGCGTAGAAGAAGTGATGATGATCAACAAGGAAGCAAGAATTGAAGAGCTACCAATGGACGAGCCTACCTTGGAGCTCAAGACTCTCTCATCAACACTCAAGTACGCCTTCCTTGATGAAGAGAAAGCCAAACCGGTGATTATTTCGTCCAAGCTGGATATTAAGTAGGAGGAAAAATTAGTGGAAGTATTAAGGCAGAATGCAGACACAATCGGTTGGACCTTGACGAACCTAAAGGGGTTGGACCCCTCACTATGTACTCATCGCATCTTCCTAGAGGATGAGTCAAGACCTATCAGGAAGGCCCAGAGACGACTCAACCCAAAGGTATAGGAGGCCGTGAAAGAAGAAATTTTTAAATGGCTAAACGCATAAATCATCTACCCCATATTTGATAGCCAATGGGTGAGTCTAGTACACATTGTTCCGAAGAAAGCTAGAGTAACGGTCACGATGAACGAGAAAGGCGAGGAGATCCAGACACACCTTTCGACTATCGAAAGCTGAACTCTGCAACGAAGAAGGACCACTTCCCTCTACCGTTCATCGACCAAATCATGGATCGACTAGCATGATCTAGTTACTTCTGCTTCCAGAATGGATATTCGAGCTACAATCAGATTGTGATTCATCCAGACGATGTTCACATGCCCTTTTAGCACATTCGCCTTCAGACGCATGCCATTTGGACTGTGTAACGCCCCTGCGACATTTCAACAATGCATGACGGCAATTTTCTCCAACTTTCTTGGCGACAGCTTAGAAGTTTTCATGGACGACTTCTCCGTCTTTGGAAACAACGTCGACAGCTATCTTGCTCACCTGAACAAGATCCTGAAGGTCTGCGTCAAGAAACGACTGATGTTAAGCTGGGAGAAATCCCACTTCATAGTATAACAGGGAGTAGTGCTCGGGCATATCATCTCTGGCAAAGGACTAGAGGTGGACAAGGCCAAGATAAAGGTCATCCAAAACCTTCATCTTCTAGATACTGCACGAGATTTGAGGAGCTTTCTCGGGAACGTCGACTTCTACCAGAGATTCATTCAAGACTTTGTGAAAGTTTCCAAGCCACTCACCACCCTTCTTTTCAAGGACAAAGACTTCATCATCGATGAAGAAGGGAAGCGCGCATTCGCAATGCTGAAGCAAGCACTGATCGAGGCACCGATTCTTCAAAGTCCTAATTAGGACTTACCATTCGAGATCATGTGCGACGCTTGGGACTAGGCAGTGGGAGCGGTCTTGAGGCAACGACTAGACAAGAAGCCGACGGCCATATGCTATGCAAGCAAGACCCTCGTCCAAGCTCAAATAAATTACACGACTATGGAGAAAGAGCCTTTGGCGGTGGTCTACGCACTCAAGAAGTTACGGCCTTACATCTTGGGGAGCTAGATTGTTATCTACACCTATCATGCAGCCTTGAAATACTTGCTCTCCAAGAAAGAGGCCAAACCACGAATGATACGATGGGTACTGGTCCTTCAAGAATTTGACTTAGAGATCAAAGACAAGAAGGGCAGTGAGAACTCATTGGCAGACCACTTATCGCGTCTCCATGTTCCGGGAAAAGTCATCATTGACACATTCCGTGACGAGCATCTCCTTATCATCTCGAGCCACGCTCCCTGGTATGGACACATCGTGAACTTCATTGTGACTGGATCGATCCCGGAGCATTGGAATCTTCATCAAAAAGATAAGTTCTTCTATGATCTCAAGTACTACTTTTGTGAAGAACCACTCCTATTCCATCTAGGATACGATCAGATCATCCGGCGATGCATACCAGAGGAGGAGCAACGAGACATATTAGCGATGTGTCACTCATCGACGTGCAGAGGACATTTCGCGGCCCGCAAGACCGCGGATAAGATCCTGCAGAGCGGCTTCTACTGGCCCACCATTTTCAAGGATGCCCATCGTTTCTATACGGAGTGCCTACAGTGTCAAGCGGCATTAAACATCTCCAAGCGAGATGAGATGCCAATGCGGCCAATCCTTGATTTGGAATTCTTCGATCTTTGGGGCATAGACTTCATGGGACCTTTCCCACCTTCTGAAGGGAAAGATTACATCTTGGTAGCACTGGATTATGTGTCCAAGTGGGTCGAGATGATCCCCACTAAGATAAACGACCATCAAGAGGTACTCATATTTGTTACTAGATGCATCTTCACCCGATATGGTTGTCCAAGGGCCATCATCAGCGACAGCGGCTCAAACTTCAATAATGCACACTTTCAGGCATTGTTGAAGAAGTACAGAGTACACCATCGCATCACAACTCCATACCACCCCCAGGCGAATGGGCAAGTAGAGGTAAGTAATAGAGAAGTCAAGAGCATTCTAAAGAAGATAATTCAACCAGGTGGGAAGGATTGGGTACACAAGCTTCCCGACACACTATAGGCATACTAGACGGCATACAAGACACCCATCAGGATGTCTCCCTTCAAGCTTATCTTCGGGAAAGCCTGCCATCCTCCAGTTTAGGTTGAGCATCGAGCTTATTGGGCTATCAAAAAGCTCAACCTATCTTTTGACGAAGCAGGGAAACAATGACTTCAGGAGTTACAGGAGCGGAGGCACGACGCATACAAGAACGCAGCGATCTACAAGAAGAAGACGAAGGCCTTTCACGACCGACACATCCGACGATGATCATTTCAGGTCAACGACAAGGTCTGGCTCTACAATTCTCACCTCAAGCTCTTTCTTGAGAAGCTACGCTCTCGATGCGATGGTCCTTACGTGGTTTTGGAATTGTTCGATGGCGGATCGGTACTCATCTCCGGCATCAAATCCGGTCAACAATTCAAGGTAAACAACCATCGCCTCAAGCCATACTTGACATCAGAGCCACCCGCACCGACAAACAAGATAGATTTGCATCTTCCCAAGTACTCGAGGACGTGACGGTATCACCCTCGACCCATCAGTAGTCATAGGTTTTATTATAGTTTCGTTTGGCTGAAAGACGTTAAAATTAGCGCTCTTGGGAGGCATCCCAAGATTATCTTACTCTTTAGTTTTATTTTTCTACTTTGTTTTCAATTTTTATAGATGTCGAAGAAGAACTACACTAGGAAAGGACGCACCTGCACGAAATCCCGTGAACGAGCATCGACGCATTAATGAGTTTTTCTAACCCTTTATCCTCTCACTATATTTTTATATCTTTTTCATGCCATGTTTGATGTTTTTGCTATCTTTTTCATGAGCATGTAGATTTCATTGAGGGCAATAAAAAGTTCTAGTTGGAGGGTGAGGACTTAAAAAAATTTCTACTATTTTTTTCAAAAATTTTAAAATTCTACGTTCTAAAATACTCCTATTTTAAACATTTGATCCACTCCACTCCACCTTAGACGTCTTGACATTTAGAGATCCGACCTATTAGAGATGTAGAAGTGAGGGCTTTATTGCCCATATGATTACATTTTGAGTAATAAAGCTAAATGATCTAGAGAAACCAATGGATGATATTTAGTGGTTGACTTCTTTGGGGTTGGGTATCTAATAGGCACCAAGGAAAATGAGTAATCAGAGGTTGAAATGCTATGGGATTGAAAAGGAGAGTTTTTTAGAGAAGTTTAAATTCCTATCGCTACCTAACATCAGCCAAAGTTGCTTAGTGTGGGAATTCCTCGCTTCTAGACTTTCCTTTTAAAAGAGTGCAATGATCCATAATATTTAAAGCACCTATCTTTCCTCGTTAGGCATGTAGTTTTATCTTTTCCAAAGCAATCAAGTAGTTACACCACTTTGTTTTAAACTTCACTAAAGATAATAACACCCCCAAGTGATTCACACATCCATCACATTTCTTCTACACTTTCCCTCACATGTACATATCCCTTCACATTACACTTCACATTTGTTACATACTTTCTTCAAAATCCAAAAACTCCTCTATACTTATGTCATTCTTCTGAAATTTTGAAAAAAAAATAAGAAAAAACAAAAAAGAAGAAGAAAAAAAAGGAGAAAATTCAAAAGAAAGATAGAAATAAGAAGTGAGAAGAAAGGAAAATAAGTGAGAAAATATCTTCTACCATCATCTCTACCATCTACCTATCTATCACCATGCACCTCATTTGGGAGAATAATTATCATAAGTGGTACCTTCTTTGTTTTTAAATCCACTTTGTTTATCTGCATATTTGCTTTTAACCACGTCATTCCCTTAGAAATAGTATTTTTTTATTTCCCTTAGCCACCTCACACGTTGCATCCCAAAGATAGGAATCCCTTTGAATTGCACTCTTTACTGGAGGAAAGCAAGTTGAGAGGAATTCTAATACATTAAGTAGCCTCCATTTTAAGTGAATGGAGAGGGTAAGGAATTCATCCGCTCATGAGAGTGTGAGGATCTTTTCATCCCCATATCATCAAACCATAGATATGCTCACCTTGATCACAATTGAGGATTAGACTCGAGCATTAGCCAATGAGCACTACCCTAATATGCACTAAAGAAGTCAACCTAGAGATGGAATCTAGATCATTATGGCCTACACTATGAGGAAAACGTAATTATACATTCATACACTTCACCTCTTTAGTAGTCGGATCAAAGGATGAATAGACCTTCTAGGGAGATTACATAGTAAATTGCTAAGATACAAGAAATTATTTAAGTTGGGGGGTGTGATAACATGCTAAATAGACATGATAATACATGATTATTAATGCATATTAAGGCATAAAATATTTCATTTCTATGCATGTTATCATATTTATGAGTATTTATCAACCATTCTATGAAAAAGTCATTATAATCTCAAAATACCTGAATTTAGATTTAATTATGATGAATTAAATATAAATAATTTTATAACCCATCTTTACTTGAGATTATAATTAGTTTTTCATGTTAAATAATAAGAGAAAACATTTTATACATATTCATTTAATTTTCTAAGTTTTAATCTTTAAGAAATGAATGTATGTTTGAAATAAAAATTAAATCTCTTGTTATTTATTAAAGTTAATATTAAGAATGACACATAATTATATTTCTGATCAAATAAAAGAAATTTGGATTAATTTGGAGTTATATTTTGAAAGTTATGAATTTTCTAATTTTTAGAGATTTTTCTAGATTTTTTTAAATTTTCCAGAATTTTTAATAAATTTTTAAGGATTTTATGGAATTAAAAATCAATTTTTATAATTTAAAATCAAATTTTCAATTTATTATTAGCACAGAAGTGACGTGACACAATCTGGAGCGTCCGATCAATCGCAATCGATGATCAAAGGCAAGATGCGACGTGGCGCATCGTGAGATGTCCGATTACACAATTAAATCACGATCGTCGATCTTCACTTAAGCATGGGGATACGTGGCGCATCACGATTTGTCGGCGAATCATTTTCTAAATGATTTAATCTCAGCCATTGATCAAAGGAGTTATAACGACTGAGATTAAACAGATGGAAATGCATCTGAAACGTTCGATCGCGATCGAACGACGAGCATTTGATACATTTTTATAATGCACGCCAGGTGGATTCATTTCGGCAGTCGATCGAAGATCCAATGGCCACGAGTTAACAGTAACGATTTGCATCCGATGCGTTTCATTAGAGCCGTTGATCATGGATTAAATGAAGATCGGACGGTTACGCCCAAATCACCCTATAAATTGAGATGTTCTTCGACTATTTTAAGCATTTGAGAGCAATTCAAGTAAATCGAACTGTTTAAACTCCAAATCTCTTGAATATCTTGTTCCCAATCTCTTCTAGACTCATTTTCACATCCACGGAGTGTTGGAGAGTGAGATTTTGACAATCGACGAGGAAGAAATCGACGCTTGAACTCCACGATCGTGATTTTCTAAATTTTGATGAATAGCCTTGATTCTGGCAATTAATCGGATCAATTCGATCACAATTTTGGGCTAGGGATCGTGTTTTATCCTAGTCTATCTTCGTATAGTTTTTAGTTTCATTTTAGAATCGTACTTTGATTTAATTTAGTTCTTATTTTTGGTTTTTTGCTCTTTACATTTTTGGAAAAATCTCATATGTTCATTCTATGATTTCTCCGCGAAATCAAATCCAAATTCAGTGATTTTTTATTCCGTGGATTCGTCTTTGAGTCCTCTTTCTTAAAATATCAAGTTTTCCAATTTCTATCACCATTTCATTGTCCGATTTAATCAAATTCAAAGAGATCTTAAAAAATTTCCCTAATTCCATATGGATTCGAGACCATATGGATTCGACCCTTATTTACCGTTATAGCCCTCAATTTGTGAATAATCTTGAAATTGGTATGTTTGGACTTTATTTTGACTCTTGACCATGTGTTTTCAACAAGCATATGGTCTCGATTCGTCAATCTCCTCTTCAAAGCTCTTTACAAAAAGATAAAGAGAAGAAAAAAGAGAATTCTCACAAGGCTTAAATGGGAACCATGAGTTGTGGTCGTTCTTTCTCTATTTATAGAATTTGGTATGTAAATTTTTGCATAAAAGCCTCGTTATTATGTCTATATCTACCAACATCTATATACCTTATGTGTATGACCTCTAGGTCTATATATCTCATTAATTAATACCTCTATAGACCCAATAACACCTTATTGGTCATTCTTATTAATTAATTATATCAACATATAAATTAATTGACTAATGATTAATTTCACATAATCGACAAGTTGAATCACTACGCCAGTGGGTGCCAAGCTACACCATGTGCTGTGGAAGATATGAAGTATATAAGAACTCCCTTATAGACCCTTTCTGTCATCGGTTATTATGTATGTATAATCCTTTATCTGCACGAGTCATGAACGAATTAGGGTATAATTAACTATCAAACTCTAATTGGTTACTCAAGTTAGTATTGATATGTGAAGGAAATCATCATTAAGTCATCCAATATTTCCACTATCTTGTTCAAGGATTTCATTACATTTCATTCCTTGATTTAATATCCTCAAATATTGACGGCGAATGATCTGATCTTGACCACACAATCATCTTCAAGGACTTCATGTCGTATCTAATATATGAATTTTAGAGATCTCATGGCTAGGGATTCATAAGTAATAATCAAAACACAGTTATTCATCCACAAGATATCTTTTGTGTATCAAGTCAAAGGACTATATACACAATTATGATATGAATCAACCTAATTGACATTTAAGTATAATACCATTAAGGGATTTATACGGATCAATTCGATGAACTCTTTATCCAAAGAGCACCCACTATCAATCCATAGTGTCTCCATGATAACATACAATTTATACACGTAATTATATAATTATTAATGAAACTTAAAACATTAAATATTTCATTCTTATGTATGTTATCATACTTTCAGTGCATATTTATCATTCTATTAAAATTTATGTTATAATCTCAAAATGCACTATTTTAGATATAATCATAAATAATCAAAAAGAGAGATATTTGATATTAAATTATTTATATTTTATATTTGAGATTATAATTGGGTTGTAATCTGAAATAAAACATTTATTCTTATGCATGTTATCATACTTTGAGTGCATATTTATCATTCTATGAAAATTTAAGTTATAATCTCAAAATGTATTATTTTATAGATAATCATAAATATTTAAAAAGAGAGATATTTGATATTAAACAATTTACATTTTATAATTGAGATTATAATTGTGTTGTAATGTTAAATAATTAGAGAAAATACTTTTATATACATATTTATTTTTCTACTTTTATCTTCTAAAAGAAAAGAGTATATTTTTAAATTTTAAATTTATTTTCTTGTTATTTATTAAATTTGACAGTTTAGAATGATAGATTATTTAATTGTTTATGAAAAAAAAATTTTAAATTAATGTGGAGTTATATTTTAAATTTATAAATTTTCTAATTTTTAGAGATTTTTCTAGAATTTTATGAATTTCTATGAATTTATTTAGATTTTTGTTGTTTATATTTTGATTTAAAAATAAAAATATATATTTATTATCGTGCACTAACGTGGTAGCTGACGCCGTAGGGCATACTTACTTGTGTGTGTGTGCGTGCATGCCATTAGTGGGTTAAGCATCCATTACAAGATATAAGCTAACCCAATAAGATGGTTCGACATTTATACACGATTTTTGCCTCAATTTTTCCCATGTGGGACTAGTTTTCTTTCTTTTTATGCACAAGTGATGTGGAGCATTCTAGAGCAAGTGATCGTGTGAATCAATCGTGATCATCGATTTTTCACTTAAAGCATGGGATACGTGGCACAAAACGATTCGTCACTGAATCATTTCGAAATGTTTTAATCTTTGCTATTCATCTGAGGAATTATAATAGCTAAGATTAAATCATGCCCGATAGACTCCCATGGACACATGTACACATCTAGAGTGTCTGATGAAGATTAAACGGAAGCGATTATGCAACGCTTCTTCTTCATCCCGTGATGTGATGAAATATCAGCAAACCCAATGGCCACAGCTTAATGGCACTGATCTGCATTTTTGCGTTACATCCGAGGCATTGATTGAAGATGAAGATGCAGAACAAACGACTACACCCAAATTTCATCTAGTAATACCAATGTTGTTTGATAGAAACAACATTCTCAGATATTTTGCGCAATTGAACTATTTAAACATCTCAATCATTGAATCTATTGATTTCTTCCTCTTATAGACTCATTTCCATGTCCAATGAGTGTTTAAAAGTGAGATTTCATTGAGAGAATCGGGAGAATTCACCTCTTGAACACCGGATTTTTATTTTTTTAACGTGAAATGAAGAGCCTAGATCTAACGATGAATTGGATGATTTTGAGCGTGATTTCAGGTTACATCATATATTTTCTTCCTAATATTTCTTCCAAAATATTAGATTTCAATTTCAATTAGTAGAGTAAAATTTTATAAAATTTCTATGTTTTCTCTCTCTTTGTGATAAAAATTTCTACCTAGTTTTTGCTCCTTGATTTATCCACAAATACTGATTGAAATAGAACAATTTTTATCTCTAAATTATTCTTGGAGTCTTCTTTCAAAATTTCCTAAAATCCATGATTTTGCCTCATTTCGTCTTCCGATTTTATGAAATTTGATGACTACCTAAAAAATTGTCCTATTTCTCTATAGATTTTACCCTTATTCACCATTATACTAATTAATTCTTGATTAAAAATTTAAATTCATGATTTTGGTAATTTTTTTGATATGCAATTTTGTGTTTTTAATGACTGCATGAAGAAGTATCATCACTCCACACATAAGGATCAGCCATACTCATCATATGAGTCAGATCTTATAGTGCAATTCTTTCTGGAAATTTTGATATCCTTCTTGAATATCCCATGAATGGGAAAATTTTGAACATATGTTTAAAGACTAGTGATCAACATCTTATGATCTTATCATAATTCACTTAGTCATTACATTTTATCATGGACTTCACTGCAAACATCATACAAGAATGACAATAAATAAATTCATTTCAATGAACATAAATCAGAAACGTAGAAGTAAGATTGGCTTATAGCCCACATAATAACCTTGGGTTCTATGATCGATAATGTTATAAATTTGGATTCTATTTGTAATGTAGAAGTATAATAAGATCCATAAAACAGAAATAAACACATACCTAAATTTATTGCATGATTCTTCATTTTTAAGATTTCTTTAGTGGAGAGTAGTCACTTGAATATCCCCAAGATAACCGCTTGATCCCTAGAAGAACTGATTATCTATCTAGAGGATTATGGGCATTGGTTACTCAAGTGGACCATGGCCTCCTATTTATAGAGAGTATTAAACATTCATAACATGCTAATTAAACATGAAAATACATGATTATTAATGCAAATTAAGGCATAAACCATTCCATTCTAATGCATGCTATCATATTTTTTAGTGTCTATCTATCATTCTATGAAAAGTCATGATAATATCAAAATGCATTAATTGAGGGTTAATTATGATGAATTCAGAATAATATTTTCATAACCCATCTTTACTTGAGATTATAATTAGTTTTTACGTTAAATAATGACAGAAATCATTTTATACACTCATATATTTTTCTAAGTTTTAAAATCTAAACAAAATGAGTATATTTTTTTAATAAAATTTATTCTCATGATATTGATTAAATTTGACTTTTTAGAATGATAGATAATTTAATTTCTGATCCAATGAAACAAATTTGGATTAATTTGGAGTTATATTTTGAAAGATATTAATTTTCTAATTTTTATGGATTTTATTCAGATTTTTTCTGAATTTTTTTGGATTTAAAATCGATTTATTTGATTTAAATTCAATTTTATAATTGCGTAAGTGACATGCAGCACGTGGAGCGTCCGATCGCGTGATTAAATCACTACCGTTGATCATCACTTAAGGTGGGCAGGGGAGGGTACGTGGCGCAAATCTATTTGTCGGCGAATCGTTTTAATATGATTTAATCTCAACCGTTTATGTAAGGAGTTATTGACGAAGCGAGACCGCGAGGTCATTGAAAACACATGGTTTCGTATCAAAATAAAGTCCAAACTTGCTAATTTTATGAAATTAATTCGAATTGAGGGGTATATTGGTAAATATGAGTTGAATCTACAAGAAATTAAGGAAATTCTTGATGATCTCTTTGAATTTGATCAAATCGGACGATGAATCGGTGATAAAAAAATTGGGGAATTGAAGACGAATCCACAAAATCAAAAATCAATGAATTTGACTTTCATTTCGCATAGAAATTGAAGATTAGAGATGGATGAAATTTTCAAAAATCGTAAGAACTAAATTACAGAAATTAAGATTGAAATTAAACTAATTAATGATTCTAAAATAAAATTAAATGCTAAACGAAGATAGATTATGATAAAACACGATCCCTACCCCACAATTGCAATCGAATTGATCCAATTAATCGCCAGAGTCAAGGCTATTCATCAAAATCCAAAAATCGCGATTCGTGGAGTTCAATCGTCGATTTCTTCCTCGTCGATCGTCAAAATCTTGATCTTAAGCACTCCTCGGATGCGGAAATGAGTCTAGAAGCAATTGAGATCAAGAGATTCAAGAAATTTGGTTTCTAAAAAGTTTGATTTACTCGAATTGCTCTCGAATGCTTTACAATCTCGAAGAACAACTAAATTTATAAGCAACTTGGGTGTAACCGTCCGATGAAACGCATCAACAGCTCTGATGAAATGCATCAATGCGAATCGTTACCGTTAAGTCGTGGCCGTTGGATCGCGATCGGACGCATCAGGTGAAGCCACGTTGCATGCATTATAAAATGCATAAAAAATGCACGATGTTGGATCGCGATCGGACGCATCAGATGTGTTTTTTGTCGATTTAATCTCGACCGTTATAACTCTTTACGATCAACAGTCGAGATTAAGACGCATCCAAAAGCCTGATCTCGCCATGTACCTCCCCCCTCTTAAGTGAAGATCAACGACTCTAATTTCACGCACGATCGGACGTCCCACGATGCGCCACGTCGCATCGCGCTCTTGATCATCAATCGCGATCGATCGAACGTTCCAGATTGCGCCATGTCGCCTGCGCGCTTTAAATAATCTAAAAAATCAATTTTAAATCAGAAAAATCGATTTTTAATTCCAGAAAATCCTTAGAAATTTATTAAAAATTCAGAAAAATTCAGAAAAATTCCAGAAAAATCACTAAAAATTAGAAAATTCATAACTTTCAAAATATAACTCCAAATTAATTCAAATTTATTTTATTTGATCAGAAATTTAATTATCTATCATTATAAAAATCAAATTTAATAAATAACAAGAGATTTAATTTCTATTTCAAAAATACATTCATTTTTTTAAGATTTTAACTTTAGAAAATTAAATGAATGTTTATAAAAATTATTTCTCTCATTATTTAACTTTAAAAACACTTATAATATCAAATAAAGAGGGGTTATAGAATTATTTATCTTTAATACATCATAATTAACCCTAAATTAAAGTATTTTGAGATTATAATGACCTTTTCATAGAATGATATATAAATACTCATAAATATGATAACATGCATAGGAATGAAATCTTTTATGCCTTAATATGCATTAATAATCATGTATTATGATGTCGAATTAGCATTTTATCAGTTATAACAGCTGAGATTAAAGCCAAGGAAACACATATGGAGCGTTGGATCAAGATCAAATGGTGACGGTTTGATGCATTACGCATATCGCGCGCGACGTGGCTTCATCTCGATGGTTCATCTGAGATCCAACGACCACGACTTAACCGTAATGATTCGCACTTCTGCATTTCATCAAAGCCGTTGATTGAAGATTAAATACTCGATCAGACGGTTACGCCCAATTCACCCTATAAATAGAGGTGTTGATGCAGGACCGGGTGCGAAACCGGTCTAGCACCGTGATACTAGAGATGGACTAGGGGAATCTAATATGATGAAAATATACTACTGAAGCAACCAAGCAGAAAGCCGTCTCGGGCGTCGCCTCCGTAATCCCTGGGGTGAGGCAAGTAGAGTTCGTCCGGGAGGCCTTCCGATCCACGTCCTCGAGAACGATGGGTCGTGAGTCGTCGAGGGGAGCTCGACCGTCAACCCGAGGGGTTGGACCACGGTATGACCCTATTAAGTCGTCTAAGCACTCACCGATACTAAATCCCGAAGGCGGCGGAGACGGTGCGGGAAATACTGAAGGAAATATAGACTTGACGTAAAATAAAGGGGAATGTGTGCCTAACCTGCGCGGCGCGAGCCCGGTCAGTCGTGACGAGGGAGGCCGATCGTACGCAGCGTGGGCGAACAGCGGGGAAAAAATGAGTAGGCGTCGTGGCGGAAGCAGGTAGAATACCGGTGTTGTGGTGAGGCTTTGCCGACGGGGTAGACGTTTGCTCGGGCAGCTCGCGTGAGCTGGTAGAAGATCGCGAGTCGAGCAGGGAGTGTACTTCGAAGAAGGGAATTACGGCGGCGCCTCGAGCGGGAAGGCGCAGGAGGTGGGGCGTTCAAGAGCTATCCGTACCGCTGGGAAAGTGGGGGGAAGAGATGAAGAGAGGGGCCCGCGTGTCTCGGGCGTGATGTGATTATGATGGCGTCTACAGGAGCGGAAGGCGCGATAGACGGTTGACCTTGAGCTGGGCACTTTGGTGGGGAGTTGTTTCCCCGATTTTGGTGATAGGTCGAGGATAGGTGGGATGCGGGCGTCGTTGCGGTGAGAGGAGATTGGGTTGGGAATAGCGGCGATCGTAGGGTATGGGCAAAGTGGGGTAAGGGAGCAAGGCACGGAATTAACTCCGCTGATGGGGTCTTGCGGTCGATGTATGTAGGAGCGGAAATTACGTATTTGAGGGGAGGAGTGAGGAGGTCGTGGGGGTGGATGGGACGGCGGACGGGAGGTGGCGGTCTCGCTAGGAAGGCGACCGATTCGGAAATGGAGATGGAATGGAGGGGTGATTCGGGGAGGGGAAGTTCACGCGAGAGAGGCGGCATCAGAACTTCACGGAAATGAGGGGGAGTGCGATTGGGCAGGAGGATTTTTTTGTGGAGGTCGTGACAGGACAGCGTCGGACGGGCAGAGCGGGACCGGCGGAGATTGTCAAAGGATCAGGAATTTCGTGGAGGACGGAACTGGGTGGCAGTGAGCGGGACAGAGGTGGCGGAATTTTGTGGACGGCCGGAAGGAAGATGAAGGGGTGCGATCGGAATTTTGACAGGCGCGCGTCAGACGTTCCGCAGGCGGGGAGAAAGGGAGAGATGCATCGGATTGGGGAAGCCCAAGCGTCAGAAGGGAGTTGCAGGTGGTCGCACAATCAGGCGGGGTGACTTCCCGAGCAGGAGCGATGGTGAGGTGGGGAGATGTAGAGAATCTGAGTGTTGGGGGACTGTGGGAAGAACCGGGGAAAGGTTTGGTCGGGATTCGGGAGGACGAGACGGGATTCACTTGGAGAGGATGCGGGACTGACGGATAGGTAGGGAAGAAGCAGGGGAGAAGGGTAACCGAGGAAGGGAAATGGAAGGAGAGGAGGAGGGAGGAAGAAGAGGGTCCGTGGAGGGTAGTGGCACAGCTTTCGGCGACGGCGGCCTGAGGCGGCGGTAGCGGCGGCGGCGGCGGGTAGAGTGCGCGATGGAGATACGCAACCAAGGCAAGGGGAGGCGGCGGTCTCGGCGGCGGGCACGGCGGCGGCACGTGGTTGTGCGGCGGCGGTGGCGGCGACGGAGGCGGCGGTTGGTCTCCTTCCTTGATCTTCCTTGAGCAGCCACTTGAGAGGGAGAACACTCCTTTCTTTCTTCAAATGACGGCTAGGGTTTGTGGGGGGGGTCCCTTCCCCTCTTATAGAGCCCATAGTGGGCCGAGAGAGGAAAGGGCCCACTTGAGGCCCACAACCCACACCTAAAACATACTCATAGAAATTTAAAGGTTCACAAAGGAAAATGGCCTCACGAATGGTGGCGACGGGGGTCGTACGCCACCAGGTGTTCTTCGACATTGTAAAGCATTTCAGGGCAATTCGAGTAATCGAACTGTTTAGATAACAAATCCCATGAATCTTTTGCTTCCAATTGCTTTTAGACTCATTTCTGCGTCCACAGAATGCTTCAAAGTGAGATTTCTTTGAGAGAATAGTAAGAAATCGGCTCTTGAACATCAACGATCATTTTTTGAATTCGGGAATAAAAAGCGTTTGATACAGCGACTAATTGGATCAATTCGAGTGCAATCTTGGGTTAGATCGTATTTTATCCTAATCTTCCTTTGTATAGCTTTAGATTTCAATTTTGAATCATAATTTTAGTCAATTTAAATTTCAATTTCAGTTTTCACGATTTTCAATTTCATAAAATTCTCTCTTATTCACTTGATGATTTCTCCGTGACTCATGATCCAAATTCAATGATTTTTGATTCAGTGGATTCGTTTTCAAGTCCTTTTTGAAAAGTATCAATTTCCCTAATTTCTCATCATGATTCATCATCTGATTTCATCGAATTTCAAAAGACCTCTCAAAATTCCCTTACTTCTTTGTGGATTCGACCCTTATTCACCACTATACTCCATAATTCGTGATTATTTGATAAAATTGGTGAGTTTGGTATTAGTTTTGACACAAATTCGTGTGTAATCAACGACCGCATCAATTCATTTTGTCATATGGTATCAAGTATCAAATTACCACATTTTAAAACATGTTAAATTTAACTCTAATTCTTCATGGATTTTGACCCATATTCACTAATTATACAAATAAATAATTAAGTGATTTTGATTATTTTTTTGACCCATGATCATATGTTTTAAAAAAAAAGGATGAAATTGGCTCCTCAATCACCTTTGTTGATGTCATTAGTCATTTTGACACTTCATTCTTCTCTTCCTCGCCTTCTCCCTCTTGGGTTTCAACTTCTCCATCATCTAGATTTCCACCGATTCCCCCTCTACTTGACTCTTCACTGCCTATTGTCCTCTTCAAGGATTGTCTCGCAACATGTTCCAAGATAGAGCCGCATGTAGAAGTTCTGACAGGCACTCTCTTTACTAACTTCTCTCCAATCCCCAATTCTCACTTTCTTGATAGGCCAAAACTTGATTTTTGTTGTGAAAATATTCATCTTCCCGTCGCCTTGTGTAAGTGAACTTGTCATTGTATCAAACATTCTATAGCTAAATATGTTTTTTCTATAAAAAAAATGAAAATTCAATAGTGATCTTGACTTAGGAAAAGAAGAGAGGAGGAAGAGCAAAATATAGGAGAGAGGAGAGAGCGCAAAAAATCTAGAATTATAAAAGTATCCTTTTGGCCCATATACACACTCCCCCTCAAGCTGAAGCATAGAGATCAAACAAGCCCAGCTTACAAGAAATGGAGTCATAGGAGGCCGTGCTTATTACTTTTTTTTAGAATGTCTATCAGTTGATGGGAAGAGCCAACATGAGGAGTGGTGATGAACCCGTCAAGTACCCGATGATGAATAGCATGATAACTAATCACGATGTGTTTGGTGCATTCATGAAAAGTAGGATTATTGGCAAAAAAAATGGCAGCTTGGTTATCACTATACATGAACAGTACTAGAAAACGAAGCTCTTGAAGAAATGAACATATCCAAAACATCTCAGATGAAGAATGCATCATAGCATAATAGTCGGCTTTGGCACTGGAGAGAGACAACGTGTTGCTTTTGACTCCTCCAAGTGGTAAGGTTCCCGCCACCCTAATGTGCAGTACCCGAAATAGATTTTCAATCACCATGATCGCTTGTATAGCAGGAGTTAGAGTAGGCTTCCACGCAAAGATGGTCGTGTCATAGGCATAGAAGACCATGTCCAAGAGCATGCTTAAGATAGGCGGGAACATGATGAATAGCCTACCAATAGATCTCTTAGGGTGCTAAGGATATCCACGCTATAAGGGATGTCGACGTGTAACCAGTCAAATAAATAAGTTTCCACACAATTCGGCGATAGGCATGAACATCTGCAAGTAGTGGAGAGGTAGAGTCCCAAAATTTAGGCTTACTATCAATAGGCTTGCAGAGAAGTTTGACCTCCGATAAGAAAACTCGATGCCCAAGAAATATTTTAAAGTGCCTAGATCCCAAATAGTAAGATGTCAATACAGGTCAGCCTTGATTCGAGCAAAGCCAGCAGTGTCGCTCCTAGTGACGAGGATGTCATCAACATATACAATTAGTACAATGCATCCAGCAGAAGTAGAGGTCCGAAAGACAGTAGTGTCCACTTTACAAGGAGCCAATTCTTGAGAGAGAGGATAACTTGACTACAAGGATTGGTTCACCAAAGGAGTGGAGAGACGATGCATGAGCAACAACGGGAAGATCTGGAATCACCATGAGGAACCCTAGGTTAGGGCTCTAAAGAAGAGAGGAGGAAGAGAGGTTTGTAGGAGAGAGGAGAGAGGAGAGAGAATAGCAAATCTAGAATTACAAAAGTGTCATTCTGGCCTTCTTACACTCACATTGTCAAAGGTGGGACAAGTGAATGAGAAGCTACATGCACTGGATTCTATCACATGCCACAAATAAATCATGGGAATATATTGGTAGTTTGTATGAATAGAAGTTAAATTCTAAATAGAAGATCTAGAAAACTATGAATGGAATATATGAATACCTATGCATAAAAAAAAGTTTATATTTATGGATGAAGTATAAAAAAGTGCACTTAATGTTGGTTTATAATAAATGAGGGCACAAATCTATCTATCCTTAATGTTGTGAAATGGTATTTTATGTCAGTAAATCACATCACCTCCTAACAAGGAATGCATGCAACAAATTTTTGGATGAATATAAGTAGTTACTTATTGGTGCTCTTGACCCTACCCATGGTTCAATGGGATTGACTTAATGAATGTATTTTAGAAAACCATGGACTCCATGAAGGTCATCTTCTTGACATGACCATCTCATCAGGACACAAAAGTAGGGAGATGCTGAATCATGTATGGTTTACCTAGGGTTCTCCAAAACTGAATCGAGTTTCGGTTGACTGAACCGAATCGAATCCGACGGTTCGTAATTTTATCGTAAACCAAAGGCCGGTATCAGTTTCAGTTTTTCAATTCAATGAAATCGAATTGAAAAATCAAGAAATTCCAACTCACCTCGTGACGGTGCGGCAATCGGCAGTTTGACACTCACTTCTCCCTCTCTTTGGCAATCACTCGCACGACAGTTTGGCATCCATTTGCAGTTTGACAGTTGGCCCAAATTTCTCCTCTTGTCGGAGGCATCTATGATAACATGCTAATTAGACATGATAATACATGATTATTAATGCATATTAAGGCATAAAAGATTTCATTCATATGCATGTTATCATATTTATGAGTGTTTATCTACCATTCTATGAAAAAGTCATTATAATCTCAAAATACTTTAATTTAGGGTTAATTATGATGAGTTAAAGATAAATAATTTTATAACCCATCTTTAGTTGAGATTATAAGTAATTTTTAAAAGTTAAATAATGAGAGAAATCATTTTCATAAACATTCATTTAATTTTCTAAAGTTAAAATCTTCAAGAAATGAATATATTTTTGAAATAGAAATTAAATCTCTTGTTATTTATTAAAATTGATTTTTAGAATGATTATAAAATTAAATTTCTGATCAAATGAAAGAAATTTGGATTAATTTGGAGTTATATTTGAAAGTTATGAATTTTATAATTTTTAGGGATTTTTCTAGATTTGTTTTGAATTTTTCTGAATTTTTAATGAATTTCTAAGGGATTTCTAGAATTAAAAATCGATTTTTCTAATTTAAAATCAAAATTTCATATTATTGAAAGCGCGCAGGTGATGTGACGTAATCTTGAGCGTCCGATCAATCACGATCGATGATCAAGAGCGCGATGCGCCGTGGCGCATCGTGAGACGTCCGATCACGTGTGAAATCAGAGCCGTTGATCTTCACTTAAGTGGGGGGGGTACATGGCGAGATCTGATTCATTGGATGTATTTTAATCTCGGCCGTTGATCAAGAGGAGTTGTAACGGTCGAGATTAAATCGCGGAAAACACATCTGATGCGTATGATCGCAATCCAACGACGTGCATTTTTTATGCGTTTTATTACGCATGCGACGTGACTTCATCTCAGGCGTCAATCAGTGATCCAACGGCCACGACATAACGGTAACGATTCGTATTGATGTGTTTCATCAGAGTTGTTGATGCGTTTCATCGGACGGTTACGCACAAATTGCCTACAACTTGAGATGTTCTTCGAGATCGTAAACCATTCGAGAGCAATTCGAGTAAATCAAACTATTTAGACACCAAATCTCTTAAATATCTTGATCCCAATTACTTCTAGACTCATTTTTGCATCCGAGGAGTGCTTAAGATCAAGTTTTCGACGATCGACGAGGAAGAAATCGACGCTTCAACTCCACGAATCGCGATTTTTAGATTTTGATGAATAGCCTTGATTCCGGTGATTAATTGGATCAATTCGATTGCAAATGTGGGTTAGGGATCGTGTTTTTTTCCTATTCTATCTTCGTTTAGTGTCTAATTTTAATTTAAAATCATAATTTAAGTGAATTTCATTGTTAATTTCGGTAATTTCATGATTTCACGTTTCAGAAAAATCTCATCTCTTCAATCTTCAATTTCTCCACGAAATCAAAGTCAAACTCATTGATTTTTGATTTCGTGGATTCGTCTTCAAGTCCTCTTTTATAAAATACCATTTTCCCCAATTTCTATCAGCGATTCATCATCCGATTTGATCAAATTCGAAGAGATCATCAAGAATTTCCCTAATTCCTTGTAGATTTGACCCATATTTACCATTATACCCCCTCAATTAATTTCATAAAATTGGTAAGTTTGGACTTTGTTTTGACACGTGACCGTGTGATTTCAACGACCTTGCGGTCTTGTCTCGTCAATCCATCGAAGGTAAAAAGCTCTCTCTAGCTCTCGACGAGTTTCACAATAATGTCTGCCCCTCTCTAGAGTTGATAGCTCCCCATTGAAGCACAAGCTGGATAAAAATCAATCAGCTTCTCCAAGTTAGAGGCGACTTTTATTTTGATGCTTTCCCCCATCGTTTATTTTGATGTATTTTTTTGATCGAGGGGGCTTGGAAAAAAAGAGAAGTATTGAAGGCAATGGCGAGTGACCATCTAAACACAAATAAAGAAACCTTTTTAATTGAGGATGAAGAATGGGAGCTCTTAAGGATGTTTGCATATGAACTCTTGGCTTTTCATGAGGCAACTCAAGTATTTTCTAAGTCAAAATCAATTACATCGCCAAATGTATCAGGCCTTTATCGACTTCTAGTTGAACGAATGGACTCCTTAATTTTTGAGCTAGATCATCATTTTCGAGATTTTACAAAGCCAAAAATGTGCAATGACCAAGCAAAGGCACTCAAATGTGCATACATAGTAATGAAGGAGACATTGCTAAAATATAATATGCCAGTGAGGAGAAAGCTTGTGTTTCCTATTACCACAATGCTAGACCCTAGATTCAAGTTGGGACATATTCCTTATGGTGAGCACAACTTTGTTATGGAAATTTTACTTAACATGCTTGAATTAGTACGTATCATAGAAGGTTTGAGTTCTACGTTGATGGATGATCTTCTAGCTTCATCAAGTCACAAGCGTTCAAAAGTAATGATACACTTTATGGATCTGCAATCAAATAAGAGCACAATACTAGATGAGAAATCAGCAAAGGTTTAATTATAAGATTACTTATTTGAACCTTGCATTGATTGCTTACGTGATGATCCGTTTTAGTGGTGTCACATGAGAGGATCTAACAAATATCTGCGCATTTCAATGCTTGCAAAGGAGTTCATTTCTATTTGTGCATCAAGCTCTCCCTCTGAGCTTCTTTTTTCTACAAGTAGAGGAATTATCACATTTAGAAGAGGAATGTTAGCGCCTGACACTATGTCTGCTTTGATGACCTTAAAGTCATTGAGTCAGGAGGATGCCACTGAAGATGATGAAATTGATTCAGAAGTTGAAGAAAGTAGATTTGTGAAATGATAATTTCCTAAAACTATATTGTTCGTTCTCTTTAGAACCTAACACTTTGATTATTTTTAATGACTAATATTTAACTATTTTAAATTTTTCTCTTGAATTCTTGATATGTTATATATATGTTATTAGGAAGCTATGATCTCTTGTCATTTGTTTGTTAAACACACACACATATATATATATATATGTATGTATACAAATTGTAATGTTCCAAGAATCTTAATTTTTATTCAACACAATTAATATATCACTAAAAGTGTAGGTTCAATCGAACTGACAACGGCCAATTCCGTCACTGACACCGAACTGAAGTTAGGTATAGGTTTAGGCTTTTACAAAAACTAGTACTGACACCAGAGTTCTAGGTTTGACGCGATGTTTGCGGGTAGGATATTTAATGGGTTAATCGCCCCATTTATCCCGTGTTTTGGGGTTTATTTCCGTTTTATCCCGTGTTTTCAAAGTTAGCCTAATCTATCCCGAATTTGTCAAATCAGCCCGATATATCCCGTGTTTGTCACATCAAGCCCAGTGTGCTGTCGTGGACGGCCACGTCGGCGTGGAATCCACGTCGGACGCCACATCATCGCGAGAGTTGCTCCTTCCTACGACGAATAAATACAGCGACTCATTCTTAATTCCACCCCACTTCCTACGGCGCACAGGAAGAGCTCTCACGTCCCCCAACGCCGTTGCTTCCGGAGCAGCCAGCGACTGCAGAAAACCAGACGATAGCACAGCTGAAGGGAACGCAGGAGACGAACCAGATCCCGACGGTTAACAGACGTGAGAGTTTCTTTCACCCCTAGATTTCACCTTTGATTCTTCCGCTGTTGTTCATCACAAAATGAAGAAAGTAGACAGATCTGGGCAGTTGCACCCCTCATTATCTCCCTTTCGCTGTCCTTTGTCGTAGGGCTTCAAGACTTGCCCGCTAAGGGGATCTCGACCAGAGAGGAGGCAAGTCTCCGGGCAGGTTGCACCCCGAATTCCTGGTCTTCTGTCTGTCGTCATGGAGCACCCAGGGTTTCGAAAACATGATTTCGAAAACACGATTTTTCAAATACGATTTCAAATCGTATTTGAAAAACGATTTCTGAAGAACGATTTCGAAATCAGCCGTTGCAGCAGCGGTTTCTTGAGAAGAACGATTTCGAGAGGATTGATTCCTCTGCATCAGCCGTTGCAGCAGCGGTTTCCGGTCCAGGACTTGAGCCTGGATCTGGTGAGATGCGGCCGAGCTGTTAATCGATGGATTCCGATCCCAGCGCTAGAATTTCTAATGTATGATGTGGATCGAGTGCTGCGCGGTGGAGGATTTCTGTGGATCGATCATTTCTTATGTCAGAAATCTGATCTGGATTGCCGCTTGGCGTATTCACTCTCTTTTCTCTCTCTTCAACTAGCAGAGTGCTCTAGCCGCTAAGAACATTCGTTCTCATCCGACTCCGCCGCTAGAACAACCCTATGGAGGACAGCAAGCTGAACAGACGAAATAGAGGGCCCTCTTCGACCTCCAAGAGTAAGAGAGAAGAACTCCGAACCCGGGGACTGGATGAGAGAGAATCAAAGAACAACACCCAAATGATGACGAAGAACCGGATGATCTCTCTCTCTCGCTGACTATCTTTCTCTCTCTATAAAGCAATCTCTCACTCTCTTGCTGGAGTCGCAGGTGGAGATTGATATCTAATCGCGAACTTCCTGCATCAATCGTCGGTAATTTCCTCGAGAACGATTCTGGTTTTCTTCCTTGCAATCTTTATTTAGGCATTCGTGATCGTTATATTTGTAATTCGGAGGACTGCAGAAAAGGTGGGAAATTAACCTCTAGAACATCGTAAATTCGGAGGACTGCATTCGGCTGATGGATTCGGTACTATGTCCACTTGATATCGCTTGTAGTTTAGAGATTGTGCGGAGTGGCCGGAGTTTGATTGAAATTCTTTCTAGAGATGAAAAATATTGCGTTTTCAATATCGGAAAATATTGCGTTCTTGAGATCACTGACTTCATGAAATCGTCGCTATTTTTCGCCGTAAACGATCCGGGTTTATCTTCCTCGCAATCGTCTTTTCGACATCCGTAATCGTTATGTTTAGAATTCGCGGGAATGCAAGGAGGCGGGTAAAATTAACTCGCGATCTTCTGCGAATAGATCGTGGAGGAAATGCTTAGTAAGCGTATAGAGATAATTGTTATTTATATGAGGTAGATGGATCTCGGCCTATGATCTAGAATTTTTCTGGATTGGCGGGAATCTTGATGAAATTCTTCTAGGAGAATTGCTTGAGAGAGAGTGAGAGATTGCTTGTTTGTTGGTTCTGACTGTGATCACAGTGAGGGATAGGAGAGATTTTCCAGTGGGCTGTGCTGTCTGAAGATCTAGTCTTGAGATTGCCCAAATCTCAGGTGGGCAGGCCTCAATGAAGTTAACTACTTCCAGAGAAAGAGCGGGAATACGCCAAGCAATCAAATTTTCTCCAAGGATTCTTGAACTCTAAACAGGATTGATCAGTTGTGTCCTATTGGACAGAATTTGATAATTTATCTGCCTAACATGCCAGATATATCCACCCATGCTTTCATAAGCATATATTTGAAGGGGCTGAAACCTGAAATTCAACCTGAGTATGCCGGGATGAAATTCAAACCTGAAAAATTTGAGCTGGTATACATATGCAGATGAAAATGAAATATGATGGGCACTGGGAGGACCTAGAGAAAATCGCTGAACCAGAATGTGCGATATTGAATGCAAGAGAACATGATACATCTAGTGGAGATTCAGTTTCCGTCGATGTGTCGGAGACCTTTAAGAGAGGGAGTTTTTGCTTCCCTTTTTAACCGAAGGCATTACAGGTACTCCCATTTTTAGAAAACTGATATTTAGGACTTAGTACTTTTGTGATTGGAGAAGATAGTAGAAAGACATACTAGCCAAAAGACGTACTTTTGTGATTTCGAAATCGTTCTTCTTAAAAACGATTTCGAGATCGGTTTTCTCAAGAACGATTTCGAAATCGTTTTTGAAAAATAAAACGATTTTGAAATTCATTTTCTTCAAAAACGATTTCGAAATCAATTTTTTTTTCAAAAACGATTTCGAAATCGTTTGAAAATAGAAGATTGAAATAAATAAGCCGTTTTAGATCAAAATGACGAAATTATAATTATAATTCTATGATTATCGTTTGAATTATAATTATAATTAAGGTGGGGGAGAGGAGATGGAGGGGGTGGGGGAGAGGAGATGGAGGGGTGGTGAGGCGAGAAATCTCCATATGATAGATATTAGATGATGATATCGAATACCAAATATCAATAACTGGGTTCGAATTGGACCAAGTGTTTATAATTTTTTTTTAATTTACATACTTTTGTGGCATGATTGTGGCAGCTCAATTTTGCTATTGTTTTTGTGGACACAAACTGCTTTGCATCTTGTTCTTTGTGGACATCTCATTGTTTGTTCTACCTTACATAAAGCTCAAAAGATGTAAGTATTCATTTATTAAGACTAATTAAGTTTTTCATTGATATGATAGTATTTTTTTGTTACTATGTCGATAACTTTTATTATGTTTACGGAATAGGGCTGGTGAGGCGAGAAATGTGGGTGAGAGTAGTTACGGTACTAATCAATATTTTGATTATTTACCAACTGAGGAGCGAGGATGATTACGATAGCGATGAAGATTTTGATTACTTACCGGGTGAAGAGTCGGATGAAAGTGACAATTATACAAGTGACTCGAAGAGAATGTTAGTGAGTATGATAATGCGGAAGATGTGATTCTTAATGATACGTATGAGGAGTTCGAGAATGTAACGACCGTACAACCGTGCAAACGGTACGATCCTAGTTGCCCCATGAAGAAGATTAAATTTGAAGTAGGATTGAAATTTGAGTCGTCAGCCCCAATTTTTGAAGGTTTTGAAGGACCATGCCTTATCGAGTGGGTTTTGATTTTTGGTTTGAAAAAGTCCTCTAAGCAAAAAGGTTGAAGCGGTATGCAGTAAGCCTTGCCCATGGCGAGTGTACGCTAGTTGGAGCCCGGACTGAAGAGGGTTTCATCGTGAAGACAATGAATGATAGACATACATGCACTCAGCCCGAAAGGAATCGATGTGCTACTTATAAGTGGATTGCAAGTCATTTCATCGAAAACTTTCTGATGAATTTGGATTGGCCCATTAGCGATATGCTGCGGGAGATCAACGAACAATTTGCAATCACTCGTGAGTAGGAACGTATGTTACAAAGCAAGATCTCTCGCGCGTAGGATGCTTGAGGGATCCCTAAATGAGCACTACCACTTGCTTCCGACGCACGTAGCACAAATTAAGAAGTGCTTACCCTGGTAGTACTTTTCGAGATGATGCTTGACAAGGTCAGTCCCTAATTCGGATATTATTTTTTTAGGAGACTCTATATATGCTTTTAAGCCTTTGGCTGAAGGTTTTGTCAATGGATTTCGGCGATTCATTGACTCGGACGGATGCTTTTTGAAGACTGAAGCAAAAGGGCAACTACTAAGTGTCGTGGGGAAAGGATGGGAACAACCAGATGTTCCCAATTGGTTTGGGCTGTGGTCGAAGGAGAAAACGAAGACTCTTGGAGTTGGTTTATCCAACATCTTTTACATAACTTAAACATTTCTGATAGTAACGGTTGGACAATTATGAGTGACCAACAAAAAGGTCTAGCCAATGCAATAGCGTCGTTAATGCCATATGCGGAGCACAGAAATTGTGCTGTACACATCCTAGCAAACCTGGAGGAAAAAAAGGGACATTCGACCGAGACATTGAGGAATATGTTTTGGAAGACTGTCAAGTGCGCTGATCCCCGAAGAATTTCGTCTTCCCTCGTGGGAGATGGCTTCAATGAGTGCAGAGGCCGCTCATGATTTCGTAGCCGTAGGTGTACAGAGGTTTTGCATGGCACACATGGATGAACGGGTTGAATGTGAGTCAATTGATAACAACATCAGTGAGACCTTCAATAGTTACATCTTGCCATACAGAGGAAAACGTATAATAGACATGTTGGAAAGTATTAGGAAAGCACTCATGAAGAGGATGGCCAGGAAAAGTGATTTATTTTTTAATACCTCCGACCAGATATGCCCACGCATTAGGAACTTGCTTCAAGAGAACATAGTGCAGTCTAGGAGATGCACTTGTATACCCGCTAGCCATGATCAATTCGAAGTTACGATATTTGGCAATGATTATGTCGTCGACCTGCGTGCACGACAATGTAGTTGTAGATATTGGGCTATAAGCGGTATTCCTTGCCCCCACGCCATCGCATGCATCCATTGGAGGAGGAATGACCCGGCAAATTTTGTCGCTGGTTGGTATAAGAAAGAGAAGTACATGACGACATACTGCACAGGTATACCACCAAAGCACCGAATAAGAAACAGATGGGACGAAGTTCAAAATACTTTTCTAGTGTTCCCTCGTATTGTCACAAGAAAAACCTAGGGAGGCCAAAGATAAAGAGAAAGATTGACATGGTTGAGAGGCTAGATGCTAATCGGACAATGATTACGAGAAAAGGCGTGAAGAAGCAGTGCTCTCTTTGCCAACAATTTGGTCATAATCGAAGGAGATGCCCCCACAGAACTAATCAACCTACAGACATGGTATGGATTAAAGCCAATTTTACACTCCGTAAATCTTCTTTTAATTTATTTATCCACGAAAAAGTTAACGTCTTCTACGCAAATCTTCAGGATGCAGCTGGCACTCGGCCCTAACGGTAGGCATGATCTCGACTCTTGAATTTTGTGATCGATTCTTGAATTTTTCTTCTTCCGAACGAGCACTAATTCCTTCTTCTCAAAGATCTGGGCCAGAGTAAATGTTCTCAGTTCGGGGTCGGTTCCGTCGCTTGGATGCATGGTTTGTAAATGCATGGTGCCGTTGAAGAAGTCAAGGAGGTGAATTTAATCTGTAATTTTGGCCCCTTGGTTTTTTAGTTTGATGCGACTCAGTTAAAGATGTTTGCTTTTTTGAATTCAGTCGTCGCATAGTGAAAATCTGGAAGTTTTGAGTGGGAAACAGAGAAATTTGTCATGGCGGCATCGCAAGCGCCGTCTAGTTTCGGGGACGGCGGAGATCTTTGGAACCGAGCTTCTGCTGCAGAATTGGCTTTCTTTTCCTCCTGGGCACAAATTCGCGGTACTGATAGTTTTCATCTTTGCCTTCTATATCTTTGTTGTTTCCTCTGTGAATGTAATAATCCAAAATTGGGTCCTGAAAATTTGATGGTTAATCTCTGTGATTGCACTTATGCAGTTGTGGGTTTCTTTGATTTTTCTTCTTCTTTGTATAGTTATTTGAGATCGATGATTTTTTATTGGGTACTCGTCATTCCATTAATTCATTCACCTTTGTGAATCATCTCGCCCCCAAGTGAAATGACATGGCTTCTCCCAGCGTATTAGATTCCGTACTTTTAAGTAAGAATTTTCTTTAACGAGACGTGATTTGTGTGGATGATAAATAATTAAATTTATTTATTTTTTGAATCAAATAGATGATTGACTTTATAGAATACTTGTTTCTCATATTTCAGGTTTTCACTTGGCACAGGGCGACAATAGAGCTAGAAGGAAAGAAGGAACTTGCATACATGGCAGATGAGGTATTTATTTATTTAAAAAAGATATATTACCATGAAAATATGTTTTTCAGTATATTTGTGAAATTTATTCAGAATGGTAAATGTAGGAAGTCATACTAAATGATCTTTTTAGACACCTATGGTGAGCTACGTAAATGTTCATGCTATTCTAGAGGGACGAAGAGCTCGTGCCGGGGCATCGAGTTCCCGAGTTGGAGTCTTCTCGAGTATCTTTATATAATTAATGACCAACACGTTTTCGTAAAAGAATTTTTCGTTTTTCTTAAAGGAAAATCCATTTCTTATCGGATCCTCCCGCCAGGCGTAGTAACTTCTTATGCATTATCTCAACTTATGTAGTATTGAAAAAATTCTTGCTCCAATAGGATGAACCAGAGATATTTGTGTTTTCCACACCAAAGGCACAGAAAATTGATCATTTCTGTTTCTAGAATGCATGGATCGAGCAGTATTTGGAAATCAAGCAAGCAGCTTAGGACGATCTCGGTCACTACTTCTGGAGGAATCCCCTGGTGAGAAGGCGGGCTTTCAACGACCGGCTCATGTTCGTCGAGAGAGGCTTCCTCGCACCGGAGGGGCTCAGCCGCGGCAGGCGCTGGTTCAAGCATCTGGTTGTCAATGACGTCATTAAATTATCTGAACTTCGTATTTCTTCTTAATATTTCTGCACAAGTGGAAATGAATTAAGCCTGTGTAATGGTGGGTGTGCACAACAGATTTATTCGCCCGTGGAGGAGGAGAGCTCGGCGAGGGGGCTGCCTTCGTTTTTTCCCGGCATAGTCGACGCCATAGCCAAGCTCGGAGAAGAAGAAGATGAAGACAAGCGGAAGGCGGTGCAGAGCGAGGCGTGGAGAGTCTCCAGAGCTATCTCTAGAGCCGTCGCTTCTCTCCGTGAGCTCGCCTGAGCTCGGAATGTCGAGATCAAATGCCTCTTCTTCGAGCAAGAGTTGGCTCAATTTTGTCAAGATCAAATGCCTCTTCTTCGAGCAAGAGTTGGATCAAATGCCTAAACTCGTCTCTGTAGATCTTTCATTTGAATTAATGGAATTAAAAGAGAATCTCTTTCTTAGAAATTTCTCCACGAGTAGTACCTTTGCATGAAGAGCTTCAGCCG
>CM044106.1:259854-282025 GCA_024174645.1 Lemna minuta
TTCGAAGAGTTCATCATAAATTTCCCTAATTCCATGTGGATTCGACCCTTATTTACCATTATACCCCTCAATTCAAGAATTATTCATCAAATTGGTAAGTTTGGACTTTGTTTTGACCCTTGAATGTGTGTATTCAACGACCACTCGGTCTCGTCTCGTCAATATACGCGTTGGATTTCATAATTTTTGCCATGTGGAACTTTGTTTTTATGTTCTTAATGCGCAAGTGACGTGGCGTTACGTGGATCATCCGATTCAAGAGTTAAATAAAACTGTTGATCATCACTTATGTCGGGGGTACATGGCACAATGTTATTTGTTGGCGAATCATTTTTTAAAATATTTTAATCTCAGCCCTCGATCTGAGTATTTATAACGGCTGAGATTGAAAACCAATGAAAATGCATCCGGAACGTCAGATAAAGATCCAACGGATGGCGTTTTAGATGTTACTTCTAAAGCGGGCGACGTGATGAAATCTCGACGGTCCATCTCTGATCCAACGGACATGACTTAATCATAACGATTTGAAGCACTATACCTTCTGACACCATGAAGTGGGACTTCTCCCAACTAAGAACTAGGCGTTTCTTAACGCAAGCGTCGAGGATTTGCGTTAAGTGCTCCAAGCACGCATCAAAACTAGGGCCAAAAACTGAAAAGTCGTCCATAAAGACCTCCATGCTCTCTCCTACAAAATCGGAGAAGATGGTCATCATGCACCTCTGAAATGTGACGGGGGCGTTACATAGTCCAAATGGCATGCGCTGAAATGCATATGTGCTAAATGGACATGTAAACATCGTCTTCTCCTGATCATCGGGATGTATAGCTAACTGATTATACCCTGAGTAGCCGTCTAGGAAGCAATAAAATCCTTGACCTGAAAGCTTGTCAAGAATTTGGTTAATAAATGGCAAAGGGAAATGGTCCTTCTTCGTTGCCGCGTTAAGCTTCCAATAGTCGATGCATACTCTCCACTTCGTCGGAAGACGCGTCTGAAGTTCTTCGCCCTTGTCATTTGTCGTCACGGTGATCCCCGCCTTCTTGGGGACAACATGCACCGGACTGACCCATGGACTGTCGGAGATAGGATATACGATACCTGCATTAAGCCATTTAAGAATCTCATCCTTAACTACATCCCATACCTTAGGGTTGAGCCGTCTTTGTGCCTCTCTAGAGGGACGAGAGTCCTCCTCTAAGAAAATGCGATGCTTGCACAAAGAGGGATCAATTCCCTTAAGGTCCAAAAAGTTTCATCCGATTGCTTCCTTCCTCTCTCGCAAGACCACCAATAGTCTCTCCTCTTGATCGTGATCTAGCTACGAGGATATAATAACGGGGTTAGCACTATGATGATCAAGAAAAGCGTACTTCAGCGTCGAAGGTAGCGGTTTTAGCTCGGGTGCCGTCTCGCTGAAGGGAAATGGATCATCCTCGGGCTCCTCGAAGCTCCTGTCCTCAATAGCCGCCATCGTCTCCTCGATACAACTCGAGATCTCTGTATCCTCGTAGATATCGATGGCGCCTACCTCATCGAACTCGTGTGAAGGATGTTGCATCAACTTGTTGATTCCCACCTTCATCGTGCTATCTCCAACCTGAAAAATAACTTCACCCTTGCCCCAATCCGTAATCACTTTCGCGGTAGCTAAAAATGGTCTCCCTAGTATGATGGGAGAGTCGGTGAGGTCCTTTGTGGATTTCATATCCACGATAATAAAGTCTACCGAAAAGTAGCAGTTTTTAACCTTAACTATCACATCCTCTACTACTCCGTGAGGTCGTCTCACGGATCCATCCGCCAAGCTCAACTCGATAAATAATGGCTGCAACTCGCCAAGTGGGCAAACGTCATACACTCCCTTTGGGAGAATATTGACACTGGCCCCCGTGTCGAGGAGAGATCGAGTGAACGTCCTACCCCCTATCTCACAACTAATCATGGGAGCTCCCGGATCACGTCGCTTACGAGGAAGCGTACTCAACATGATGGAACTAATGGTCTCACTCATATGGATAGGTTTCGGCTTCCTCACCGGGGTACAAAGTCCTTTCAGGAACTTTGCATAGGGTGGAATATGTTGGATGTCATCTACTAATGGGACGGTTGATGGGTTCTGAGGTCGATAACTTTCCGAAATTTTGATCAAAACATCAAATGCAACGGAAAACATTGAATCGGACATTCAAAATAACGAGCCACCAAGAACAGATGATCCTATCATCTAGTATATATGAGAAAACATACTTACAGGGATTCCTTGAAGGAGTTCTTGAAGCTATTCAAGTGTCTAGCCTCTAGCGGTATCCGCACGGTCTCCGGATGGTTGGATCTCCTCTTCAAAGCTCTTCACCAAGAGAGAAAGAGAAGAAAGGAGAGAATTCCCACAAGGCTTGCATGGGCACCTTCAGTTGTGGTCGTCCTCCCCCTATTTATAGACATTTGGAATGAGGTTTTTTCATAAAAACCCTCATAATTATGTCTATATCCACCAACATCCATAAACCTTATGTGTGTGACCCTCTAGGTCCATATATCTCACTAGTTAATAACTCTATAGACCAAATAACACCTTATTGGTCAACGTTAATTAATTATCCACATCCACATATAGATTAATTAATCAAGGATCGATTTAACCCAATCGATAGGTTGAGTTGCCAGCTCGTTGGGTGCCAAGCTACTCCACGTACTCTAGGAGATATGGAGTATGTAAGAACTCACTTATGGAACCTTCCCGTCATTGATTACCATGTAAGTATAATCCTTCATCCACATTAGACTCATGAATGACTTAGGGTATGGTCAACTGTCAAACCCTAATCGGTCACTCAAGTTAGTACTGATGCGTGTAGAAATCATCGAGAACTCCTTCTTCGATATTTCTACTACCTTGGCCAAGGATTTTATCGCATCTCATTCCTTTGAGTCAATCTCCTCAAATACCGAGGGTGGACGATCCCATCTTGACCACACAATCATCTTCGTGGACTTCATGTCGTATCCAATATATGACGTTTTAGATATCCCGTGGCTAGGGATTCGTAAGTCATAATCAAAACACGATCATCCATTCACAAGATGTCCTTGGTGTCTCAAGTCAAAGGACCACATACACAATCATGACATGAATCAACCTGATTGATAGTTAGATATAATACCATTCGGTGAACTCTTTCTCCAAAGAGCACCCACTATCTATCCTTAGTGTCTCCACACCGATGGCTATAGGATCGGCCATACTCATCATATGAGATGGATTAGATAGTGCTATTCTTTCCGGATAATTCGATGTCCTTCTCGAATATCCCTACGAATAGGAATATTTAGAACATATGTTTAAAGACTAGTGATCACTATATTATGATCTCATCATAATTCACATAGTCATTGCACATGCTCATGGACTTCATTGCAAACATCACACAAGAATGACAATGAATGAATTTCATTTCAATGAACATAAAACAAGATACATGAAAGTGTGATTGGCTTATAGGCCACATAATATCCATCAATCTCCCACTTGGACTAAAGCCACTCGCCCTTGTGCAACAACCCCATAGTTGTGCAATGACGCTCAAAGACTTCTTGAGCTAAAGGCTTAGTTAGTGGATCTCGCAACATTGTCGGTTGATGGAACTCTTTCCACCACTACATCTCCTCTCGCGACGATCTCCTAATCAAGTGAAAACGCCTCGAATGTGCTTAGACTTCGATGAGACCTTGGCTCTTTCGCTTGTGCTATTGCACCATTGTTGTCACACAATAATGGAATAGGGTCTCGAGATCGTAGGGATAACGCCAAGGTCTGTGATGAACTTCTTCAACTGCATCGCTTCCTTGGCGGCATCACTGCAGCAATATACTCAGCCTCTGTCTGCCGAACTGCAGTGGTGGGCTGCTTGGAACTCTTCCAAGACACTCTGCTCCCCTCATTCAAAGTGAACAGGGAATCCGGATGTAGATCTACTATCATCCGGGTCTGATCTGAAAAACTTCGAGTCAGTGTAACTCCCCGGGAGCTTAAGCTCCTCTCCTCCATAGACCTGAAATAAATCCTTAGTCCTTCTCAAGTACTTAAGGATGCATTTCACGACTTCCCAATGACTCTCACCTGGGTTAGCCTGAAATCTGCTCGTAACACTTAGAGCAAATGCCACATCTCGGTCTTGTACATAGCATAGCGTACATGATGGATCCAATCGCCGATGCATACGGGATCTTTTCCATCAACGCTCTATCTTCGGGAGTCTTAGGCGAATGCTCCTTAGATAGCTGAATTCCATGTCTCATCGGTATGAAACCTCTCTTGGAGTTCTCCATGCCAAACCTTTTTGACAATGGTGTCTATGTACATGGATTGGGATAAGCCAAGCAACCTCCTCGATCTATACGTATAGATACGTATTCCCAATACGTAGGTTGCTTCTCCCAAATCTTTCATGGAGAAGTTCTTTGACAGCCACGCCTTCACTGATGATAACATACCTACATCATTCCCAATGAGTAGGATGTCATCCACATAAAGGACAAGAAAAGTGATCGCGCTCCCACTGATCTTCTTGTACACACAAGGTTCGTCTTCATTCTTAATGAAGTCATAAGATCTGATCGCCTCATCAAATCTCATATTCCAACTCCTAGATGCTTGCTTCAATCCATAAATGGATCTTTGCAACCTGCACACCTTTTCTGGAAACTCCTTGGATGTATAACCCTCAGGTTGTATCATATACACCTCTTCCTCAAGGTTTCCATTGAGGAAGGCGGTTTTCACATCCATTTGCCAGACTTCATAGTCATAGTGTGCAGCTATGGCGAGAAGAATCCTGATTGACTTAATCATAGCAACTGGTGAGAAGGTTTCGTCATAGTCAACTCCTTGTCTTTGACGATAACCCTTCGCCACTAACCTTGCCTTGAAGGTGTCAATTTGCCCATCTGCACCGATTTTCTCCTTGAAGATCCACTTACACCCAATGGGTACTATACTCTCAGGAGGGTCGACCAAGTACCATACTTGGTTTTGATGCATGGACTGGATCTCCGAATCCATTGCTTCTCGCCATTTCTTAGAGTTGGAATCATGTACCGCTTCATTGTAGGTTAAAGGATCACTATCCTTTAAGTGGAGAGTATCGATATCATCCGTCACAATGTGTCCTACATATCGATCTGGCTGTCTTGGTACTCTACCAGTCCTACGCGGTGCCTCTGTGTGTACTTGAAGATTTTCGGGGACTGAGTTCTCATCTAATGAAGTAGTATTTGTGTTCGGATTTGGAACTTCTTCCAGCACTACTTTACTCCCACTATCTCTTCTTAAGAGATACTCATCTTCTAAGAAGATGGCCCTTTTCGCAACAAATATCGATTGTTCTTCAGGGCGGTAAAAGTAGTATCCAGATGTCTCTTTCGGATATCCCACAAATCTACAAAACTCAGTCCTTGATTCTAGCTTATATGTATCATGTTTCTTAACATGAGCAGGACAACCCCAAACTCTAAAGTAAGAGAAGTCAGGCTTCTTCCCTTTCCATATCTCATATGGATTAGAAGCTACAGATTTGCTAGGTAAGACGTTAAGGACACGCGCTGCTGTCTCAAGCGCATATCCCCAAAGGGATATTGGAAGTTTCGAGAAACTCATCATAGATCGTACCATGTCCAACAAGGTACGATTTCTCCTTTCTGAAACACCATTCATCTGAGGTGTGTAAGGAGGAGTCAATTGAGCTAGGATACCATTATCCTTAAGGAGCGTGTGAACTCCGTACTTAAGTATTCACCTCCTCGATCCGATCGAAGAGTCTTGATACTCTTTCAGATTTTTCTCCACTTCATTCTTAAACTCCCTGAATTTCTCAAAGGCTTCGGACTTATACCTCATAAGGTATACCCATCCAAACCTAGAGAAATCATCGGTAAAAAGTGATGAAGTAGAAACTGCCACTACGGCTTGGACAGGGCATCGGACCACATACATCGAATGTATTAGCTCCAAGATACCCTTGGCTCGTTCTCCAATCCTCGAGAATGAAGATTTGGGTAATTTACCCATATTGCAAGATTCACATGTTGCAAAATGATTCATAATCAAATGCCCCCAAGTATGCATCTTTATGCAACCTCGTAATCTTCCATCACCAACATGCCCAAGTCTACAATGCCATAAGTAGGCTTCGTTCACACCCTGTTTACTCTTTCTTAAGAGCAACATCCATTTGGAGATTATAAGAAGAAACATCAATCAGATATAAACCATTGACTAATGGTGCCGTAACAACCAATTTACTTCCCAAGTAAATAGAACAACACTTGTCCTTAATAATCAAGGTATATCCCATCTTGTCCAAACAAGAAACTGAAATGATGTTCTTAACTATGCTACGAACATAATGACATTCTTCTAAAAGAAAGATAATCTCCGGATGGTAGCTTGAGGTTCACAACCCCTAGCGCCACAGCCCGCAACTCCTTGCGCTCGTTTCCCATCCTCAGTTCCACCTCGCCCTTTCTGACTTTCGCTTACTTGTCGCCCTCGCGAATCATTGCGAGATGTGAGAAGTACATCCGATATCTAATACCCAAGATGCAGAATCTCTATAAGACAAATAAGTATCTATCATATAGATACCGGAGCATCACCATGCTTCCGCTGAGCTTTCTCGTTGAGGTACTTTTTACAATTCCTCTTCCAATGTCCTTTCACGCCCACGGTGGAAACACGTTCCCTTGTCATCACCGTCCTTCTTTGTCGAAGTTGCTTTCACTTGCTTCTTCCCTTTGCCCCTTTTGGAGGCAAAGCTACCTTCCTCTTCTTGTTGGTCCCACCAACAAAGAGGACTTGGGGCTTTTCCTTTCCGAAGGTTCCCCTCGCAGATAGTAAGCATGTTCAAGAGCTCCCGGGAGAGAGGCTGAATTTTGTTCATGTTAAAGTTAACAATGAGCGAGAAAAGGAGTCGAAGAGATTGAAGAATAAGGTCCGTGCTCATCTCAATAGGGAGTTCAACTCACGAGCACTCGCCAACCTCTCGATCCACTCAATCATCTTTAGTACATGTGCTTGTACGTAAGACGATTCAGCCATCCGAGCCTCGAATAGACTCTTCGATATCTCATATCTCCGAGTTCTACTGCTCGAGCAAATAACTCCATCAAATGGAGCAGCATGGCTTTTTGGTTCCATGTCTTCATGCTGCCTTTGCAACTCATTGCACATTGAGGCCAGCATATAACATTGAACCGTAGTGGAATCTTCTTGCCACTTCAGGTACTCCCATACCTCATCCTCGACGCATCCGATGCGTGGCTCAACGGGGCCATCTCCCTCCAAGACATAGGCGATGCGCTCAGACTTAAGTAAGATCTTTAAGTTCCTCGAGCCAATCAGTGAGTTCGGGCCAGCCAAACGGTTGGCATCCATAATGCCACGAAGAGGGTTAGTCGACTGACATCTTTGCCTGTAGGAGATGAATAAGAATTAATAATTAATTCTTTGCAGATATTGTGTTCATTGAAAATAATGCTCCCACTAAAATTAAGCAATTCACACAACCCTCGTGTATGAAAAAGGGAGAACCGACAATCTCCTAGTGGGAATCAGAATCTCAACAACTATATTATGACCTGGAGCGACTCCACCAATCACAATATATTGTTGAGCACTCATCTCATGAGACTTACAACATTTGTAATATCTGATCATACTTCAGTCTGACGCTCATGTGGCCTGGAGCGACTCCACCAACCACTGAGTTCGGTCTAGGCTGTACCCTTGTTACTTGACGGGGAATAGATTCGTGAGTAGTCCCTGGAGCGACTCCACCAAACTAAACGGTTCCTCTACCCCGGCCTTGTGTCATACACTAGTTCTTAGTTCCTCATCTTCAATAAGCGGGCTGGAGCGACTCCACCAACCCAACTTAAGGTGACTTGGATACTAAGGCTATAACAAGGGAGGACCACGCGTGAGTTCGTAACTCTTGCGTTTCAGCCTAAATTTTAATATAAGAGGGGTTTTATATTTTATCGAGTCTCTTCGTTAGGGTATGTCATGGTTATCTATATAACCATACCCAAAGATATGATTATCTCAATAATCATATACATATATCACATATATGTCATATATGATGTTATATCAATAAACCAAAACATATAAGTAGGGGATCCTATAATAGGTCCATCTATGTTCTTGGTTTCACATTTGATTTAATAACATCACAAATAAATAAATAAATTTAATTCAATGCAAAAATTAATCACATTAATATTTTGCAAAATAAACATGACAATCATGCATAATAATCAGGAAATTATCATTTAAACACTTTAAAATGACTTATGGAATTTTTCTCAATTTAAAATAATTTAACTCTTAAATTATTCAATTAAATAAATCCCAAAATAAATGAAAATTGAATTAAATGACATCAAAATTAATAAAAATAAATGACATCAAAATTTATTTGAGTCAATAAATCAATTTTCTATTTTTCCTGATTTTTCCAGAATTTTTCAGATTTATTTATTTATTTATTTATTCTCGATCCGATCGATCTCCATCGATCGATCTCGATCGATCACCATCGATCTCCCCCGATCGATCTCACTCTATCGATCTCCATCGATCGATCACGATCGATATCACCCGATCGATCACCGTCGATATCCATCGATCGATCACGATCGATCTCACCGATCGATCACCGTCGATCTCCCGTTGATCGATCTGCGTTGATCGATCTCCGTGGATCGATCGCCGTCGATCAGGAGAAATTTTTTCTCCCGATCGACGCGTCTCTCCCCTCCTTCCCCGCGTCTCACACGGGAGGAAGTTCCGCAGGTGAACCGCCCGATCGGGAGAAATTTTTCTCCCGATCGACGCGTCTCCCCACCACCCTCCCCCGCGAACGCCCCCACGTTTTCACGCGGGAGGAAGTTCTGCCGGGGGAGCGGTGGGAATCCGCTCCCCCTCCCCGCGTCTCACGCAGAGGAAGTTCTGCAGGGAACCGCCCCCTTCCCCGCGTCTCCGTTTCGTCTCACGCCGCCGCGTCTCCTGCCGCCGCGTCTCACGCCGCCGCAAGGAGAGGCAGGGAAGGGATAATTCCCCCCTCCCCTCTTTCTCATCCGTTTTGGATGTTTTTGGGCTCGTTGGAAAGCTCTCGACGAGTACAACCTGGCTCTGATACCACTGATGGGTTCTGAGGTCGATAACTTTCCGAAATTTTGATCAAAACATCAAATGCAACGGAAAACATTGAATCGGACATTCAAAATAACGAGCCACCAAGAACAGATGATCCTATCATCTAGTATATATGAGAAAACATACTTACAGGGATTCCTTGAAGGAGTTCTTGAAGCTATTCAAGTGTCTAGCCTCTAGCGGTATCCGCACGGTCTCCGGATGGTTGGATCTCCTCTTCAAAGCTCTTCACCAAGAGAGAAAGAGAAGAAAGGAGAGAATTCCCACAAGGCTTGCATGGGCACCTTCAGTTGTGGTCGTCCTCCCCCTATTTATAGACATTTGGAATGAGGTTTTTTCATAAAAACCCTCATAATTATGTCTATATCCACCAACATCCATAAACCTTATGTGTGTGACCCTCTAGGTCCATATATCTCACTAGTTAATAACTCTATAGACCAAATAACACCTTATTGGTCAACGTTAATTAATTATCCACATCCACATATAGATTAATTAATCAAGGATCGATTTAACCCAATCGATAGGTTGAGTTGCCAGCTCGTTGGGTGCCAAGCTACACCACGTACTCTAGGAGATATGGAGTATGTAAGAACTCACTTATGGAACCTTCCCGTCATTGATTACCATGTATGTATAATCCTTCATCCACATTAGACTCATGAATGACTTAGGGTATGGTCAGCTGTCAAACCCCTAATCGGTCACTCAAGTTAGTACGATGCGTGTAGAAATCATCGAGAACTCCTTCTTCGATATTTCTACTACCTTAGCCAAGGATTTTATCGCATCTCATTCCTTTGAGTCAATCTCCTCAAATACCGAGGGTGGACGATCCCATCTTGACCACACAATCATCTTCGTGGACTTCATGTCGTATCCAATATATGACGTTTTAGATATCCCGTGGCTAGGGATTCGTAAGTCATAATCAAAACACGATCATCCATCCACAAGATGTCTTTGGTGTCTCAAGTCAAAGGACCACATACACAATCATGACATGAATCAACCTGATTGACGGTTAGGTATAATACCATTCGAGGGATTCATACGGATCAATTCAGTGAACTCTTTCTCCAAAGAGCACCCACTATCTATCCTTAGTGTCTCCACACCGATGGCTATAGGATCGGCCATACTCATCATATGAGATGGATTAGATAGTGCTATTCTTTCCGGATAATTCGATGTCCTTCTCGAATATCCCACGAATAGGAATATTTAGAACATATGTTTAAAGACTAGTGATCACTATATTATGATCTCATCATAATTCACATAGTCATTGCACATGCTCATGGACTTCATTACAAACATCACACAAGAATGACAATGAATGAATTTCATTTCAATGAACATAAACAAGATACATGAAAGTGTGATTGGCTTATAGGCCACATAATATCCATCAACGGTGATAGTAACCTGCCTAAAAGCCTCTAATAAGGTGTCATCACTATCACCCGTAGGGACTCTAGGCCGGCTCAAAAGCTGAGGATATGGCACCAGAGGTTTGTAAACCTCAGGATTGGGCTCTGCCCTACTCTCCTCATCAGGTGCCTCCTCATCCTCGGAGTCCTCCTCCGGAATAATCGTGGGAGATGAACGATCGTCCCTCTCCTCAAGCGGGTGCTTGCGGCGCTTGTGGTCGGTATGAGGATCCACTAAGACCTTGCCGCTACGTAGGCCTGATATGGCGTGTGCCTCTTCCGATGCACCATCAATGCAAACTTCGTTCACATGATGGGTGCGGCTCGACGATGCTTGACCTACATTCTTGGGATTTGCCAAATGTTGGGAAGGTAATTGATCAATAAACTCAACACGCTTACCCTTCCTTTGCTCGGTAGAAGCATCGGAGCATTGGGCTTTCGCCCCTTTGACTCGGTCGAGTCGGTCGCTAACCTCATTCAGCTTACTCATCATTTGTGCTAATGCACTCATGACAGGGTCAACTGAAGGTGCTTGAGGTGGAACAGCCGGTGGCGGTGTGACCGCTCGGGGAATACCGGAGGTGAAAGATGTCGGCCTCGGGTTCCCCATGTGTTGTGGTGTGGATCCATAGGGCTGATGATATGTCGTGTGCTGCCCGCTCCGCTGCTGCGCATAAGTAGGGTTATGAAAACTAGAATAACCCTAATTCGGGTAGGTCGACCTACCCATCTGGCTCAAACCTGGATATGTAGTAGGGTTTGGCCAAAATGGAAACTGTCCTTGGATTGCCATCACGGGGCAATCCAGCTCTACATGCTCAAAACTAGAGCAATGCCAACACGGTGAGACATCAACATGTGAAACTGGCGCGAGGCCATCAGAACCCGGTCGGATCTTAAGCGAATCCATGATCAAGTTTTGGGCTTCCGTCAGTTTCTCAATCTTATCTAAAAGCATACCTGTCTCTACCGTCTTCGCGTCCAACATCCCTCCCTTAGCGAGAGCGCTCCGTCCTCCGAAGGATTTAGCCGCATGATGGTGGCTATTCTCCGCCACCAACTCGATCAACTCGAGGGCTTCATCCTCGTACTTGCTCATGAATGTGCCTCCACTAGTGGCATCGAGCAAATACCTGTCAGGTGCACCTAAACCATCATAAAAAATTTGAGTAATCTCATGTTTAGGTATACCATGATGCAAACACTGTCTCAGGGGATCTCTAAGTCTCTCCCAAGCCTCATAGAAAACCTCGCCCGGCCCTTGTGAGAACTCGCGTATGGCGTGTCTCACGGCACTAGTCTTACCTACCGAGTAGTACTTACGCAAAAATGTGTCTTCCATATCTCTCCATGAATCAAACTCGCGGCCCAAGGTAAAGAACCACTCCTTCGCCCTTTCATTAAGCGTGAAAGGGAAGAAGCGCATCTTGGCCGTCTCGGAGGGGACATTGTGGAATTGGTTGAATTCACACACCTGGCTGAACTCGTTCACATGTCGATAGGGGTCCTCCGATGGTAGTCCATGAAAAGTGGGCAAAAGGCCAAGAATATGTGAGTCAATTTTTAAATTCGCACCTCGTTGTAGAGGCGCATTGACTCGCGTAGTCTGCCTTTGGACGACCGGTCTTGCGTAATCACTAAGACGTCATCTCACTATCTCGGCAGGAAGAGGGGCGTCTATCGGCTCTCCTCGCCCTGGTGTGGCGATGGCTGGAAGGGACTCACTAGAGGCCTCCGATGGAGCTCTAGATGAGGCAAATAAATCATCATACAAGGGATTCTTCCTTGTATGCCTCGCGGGTCGCTAGCCCTGTCGTCGTCCTCCTCCTCAGTTCCTATTATTCCTATTCATATCTAAATCCAAAAATCATAGAACAACAAGTAAATATATAATAATGTCAAAAAAAAGGTGAGACGAAAAGAGTGATGTCTAAATAAAAAATGCTTCACTTAATCCACCTAAAAGATAGATCAAGTTACGCACTATCAAAAATCACACCAATAGAGATAATAATAATAATAATAAGTCACTAATAACAGAGCATAAATCTTAGATATACCAATATCGACGTATCGATTAGGTGAAAAACACAAATTAGACTACCAAATTTGCACCAAAACTGTCAAATAATGGCCAAATTTAGGTAATCTTACCTCGCTATACCTTTTCTACCACTTATGGAGTCTGATAAATTCTCTGCAGGTCAGTAAACAACAGAAGACAGAAACTTAAATATAACCACGAAATCAAGCAATCAAATCAATAACGCATGCTCCCCGGCAGCGGCGCCACTTTGACCGATCGTTTTCGTGAGTCGTTAAATCACAAAAATGCCGGGCAAACAAAATTTATAAAAACCGAACTCAGAGAGATAAGATATAAAATCAAGTAATGTGTAAGTATCGGGTCGATCCACAGAGAGCAGGGTTGACTTTAATCGTAGAGTTGACTGGGTCAAACTTAGGTTTAAAAGCGGTTTTAAAGAAGTAAAAATAAGATGTAATGAGTGGAAATGATATAAATAGACTAAATAAGAATTTTTAAGAATTTAATTCTCGGGTTTGACATAGAAAAGTCAAAATTCAAAGTCAAAGCGTTGACTTTAACCAAGAGTAAGTGTACTGTAAAATCAGAGAATCAACTAGTGTCAGAAGATTACCAAAATTATATATTTGGAAACTATAGAGAAAATGAAATTTATTGATATATAATTCGTGATTTTTTTATAAGAAATGGATTTATTATGAATTATTGAAAATCAAATATCAGAAAATCCCTGAAATGAACACCTCAGAGGAAATCTTCAAATTGACTGGTCAAATGAAATTCAAATCTTGAAATTTATATTTCAATGGAAAGCTAAGAACCAGAGGAATCTAAAGAGACCAAAATGATCGAATTCGAATTTGTAAATTGAAAGTAATTGACCCCAAAAGTCAACGTTTGACTTCTGATGAAAGATGAACAGTCCTCGGTCAAACGTTAAATTGGAGGGTCAAATGAACTCGGAATTCGATGAAATTGCTATCTATAGAAAGCTGAGGAAAAAATAAATCCATTGAAACCAAAATAAAGTTATTTAGAATTATGATCAGGGAGATATCCTATTTTCAAAATCCGTATCTTTTTAGACTAAAATTTGGGAAAAATGAAGAACACTATGAACTAATTTGTAAAATTAAACTTCTAAATCTAATAAAAACTCAAATTACCTCCTGATAATCGATCGAATATCACTACTAACCTGATTTCCTCAATAATGTGGATTCAATTCTCGTGGATTGAAGCGAATTTGCTCTGATTCTTCCTCGAGGACGTTCGGAATTCAAGGGGAAAATTCGATGAAATCAAGGAGAAATTTGCGATCAATCCCGCACCAATTGCTTCGCAATCGAGTCTAAACGCGGGGGGATCACGATGAACTAGAGATTTTCCTCAAAATTCGCTTAATTCCTTCACGAATTGATCAAAAGTTGAAGAAGAAAGGGAGAATACATGGCTTTTTAAAGGAAAAATTGGCCCAAAAATCGTGGGCAATTGAAGCGGTCATGGGAGTGGATTTGAAGCGTCGTGGCATCAAATCCGCGCTGAATCCGTCCCGATTTGGCGGTGAATTAGCCCCAATCGTGGGGCTATCAGGCCATGATCGCGTAGCGATCAGGCCACGATCGAACCGCGATCGTGAGCCACGATCGCGGCTAAGCTTCAATCGTCTGTCCGATTCAGTTGGGAGGGATGCCGACGATGTTCCGACGATCGTGGCGTTGATTTCGCCTCAAAGGGACCACGATCGCGCTATGATCGAAACAGATCGCGTCGCGATCAGGCCACGATCTTGCGCCGATCGTGGTTCTTGACTATCTGCGTCCACCGTCCGATTAAGATCAACGCCTCCAGGTGAGTCCACGCGCCACTGAAGTCGGGAAAGATCGTCATCGTTTGATGAAACCTTGCTCCATTTGCGCCGACGATCAAATGCATCCAGCGTCTGCACGTGTCACGAGGTACGCACTTCATCACATCCACTAACGCCCTATATTGAGCACGTGCTCATGATGGTCATTGACGTGTCGTTTTCGTGCGTCGTTAAAACACAAAGACGATGGTCAAACAAAATTTATAAAACCGAACTTACTAAGACAAGATATAATAATCAAGTATTGGGTAAGTATCGGGTCGATCCACAGAGAGCAGGGTTGACTTTAATCGTAGAGTTGACTTGGTCAAACTTAGGTTTAAAAGGAGTTTTAAATAAGAGAATATAAGGTGTAAGATATGGAAATGATATAAATACGGTAAATAAGAAGTTTAAAAAATTAAAATCTCGGATTTGACAGAGAAAAGTCAAAAGTCAAAGTCAAAGCATTGACTTTGACCAACAGTAGGTGTTCTGCAAAATCAGAGAACCAAATAGAGTCAGAAGATTACAAAAAGTAAATATTTAGAAACTAGAGAGAAAATGGACTTTATTGATATATATTTCGTAATTATTGGATGAGAAATGGATTTATTATGAATTATTGAAAATCAATGATCAGAAAATCTCCGAAATTAACACCTCAGAGGAAATATTCAAATTAAATGCCCAAATGAAATCCAAATCTTGAAATTTATATGTCAATGGAAAGCTAAGAACTAGAGGAATCCAAAAAGACTGAAATTATCAAATTATGATTTGTCAATAAAAAGTAATTGACCCCGAAAGTCAACGTTTGACTTCTAATGAAAGATGAACAGTCCTTGGTCAAACGTTAAATTGGAGGGCTAAATGAAGTCCAAATTTGATGAATTTGCTATCCACGAAAGCTGATGAAAATAGGAATCCAATGAAACCAAAATCAAGTGATTTAGAATTATAATCAGAGAGATATCCTATTTTCAAAATCAGTGACTTTTCAGATCGAAATTTGGGGAAAATGAAGAACACTATGAACTAATTTACAAAATTAAACTTCTAAATCTAATAAAAACTCAAATTACCTCCTGATAATCGATCGAAACTCACTACTAACCCGATTGCCACGAGAATTAAGCTCCAATTTGCGCGAATTGGAGTGAATTTGCTCGGATCCTTTCTCACGAACTTTCGGAATTGACGGGGAAAATTCGATGAAATCAAGGAGGAATTCGTGATCAATCCCGCTCCAATCCCTTCTTAATTGAGTCTAAACGCGGGGGGAACACGATGAACTAGAGATCTTCCTCGAAATTCGCTTAATTCCTTCACGAATTGATCAAAAGTTGAAGAACAAAGAAGGGAGAATACACCGGTTTTAAAGGGAAAATTAGGCCCGAAATTTCTGGCCGTTTGACGCGGTCATGGAGCGGAATCGATGGCCACGATCGCGCGGCGATCGTGGGCCATCAAATTGAGGCGTCGTGGCTTCAATTTTTCTGCTGAATCAGCCCCGATCGCGGCGATTTCTCAAAGTTTGACGTTGATCATCCCGCCCGATTTTTGAGCCATTGATAGGATCGTGGGCATGGGTCGATGGCGTCGTGGGGGCGTTTTCACGTTGCGACGCCGTGGTTCCCGATCTGGCGATGAATAGGCCACGATCGCCGCGCGATCGAGCCACGATCGCCGCACGATCGAGCCACGATCGTGCGTCGATCGTGGTTCTTCGTAAGGCTTCATCCACCGTCCAATGAACTCCCGTTTAGATGAGCGATCACGATTAGCTGATCCCGTGCGCCTTGATCACGATTCGAGTTCTCCGCCAGCCGTCCGATCGTGATCCACTCTTGATGAAGATCAGGCGTCCGCGTGATGGAGATCGGACGCACCAAAGATTGCGAACGATTGCGACAGTCCGATGACGATCGGGTGATCGCGATCGTTCGCCCGATCGCGAAAATTTGAGGCCATCCGATCGCGATCCAAGCTTCCTCGCTCTGCCACGTGTCACCCATCAAGCGGATCACTTAAGATGCATATAGCCACGTGCTTGATTGATGATTGCGTGGACTAGTGTCCACGCGATCTCCGCCACTCTGATCCGATCAGACGCCCGCCAAGCCGCCACGTCACCTGCAAAAAAAACAAAATCGTGTGGGAACATAGTCCCACACGGATTAAGTGGAGGGACAGGACGCGCTTAAATAGGGGAGTGGCTTCCCCTATTAACTGTCCTCATGTCTCCTCTATATCCAGTACACGTGGCGCCCCACACGGGCGCCCACGTGGAGCTATGGGTCGCGTGGCCACTTGCCACGTTGCTGCACCCCCTATGCGCCACTTAGCCACGCGCGGGCCACCCATGGCTCTGCCACGTGGCCTCAGCGCCTCGTCGCACCCACTGGGTGGTCCCACGCGTCACGTGTCGGCGCGCCAGCTCTCCCGCTCGCCACGTCAGCGCCTGCAGGTAAGAAACCATTTTTTTTTGTAATTTTAAATAGGAAAAATTCGTAAAAATCAAATTAAAAATCAAATAAAAATTGGAAAAAGGCCTAGAACTTCAAAAATTCATATCTCTCAAAGTACAACTCATTTTTAATTGAAATTTTCTCCATTAGATCATAAATTCTTTCCTTTTTTTAATATTATGCCATTAAAAACATATTTAGAAAGAAGAAATCAAGATGAGTTATAATTTACTTAAATCATTTCTCATTAAACATTTTAAATCATAAATTTATCCTGAAGTCATCCTTCCAAACATTTACTAAAGTCAAAACTCATTCCATAACAGAGATTAACTTTTATTAATTTAAACAAAAGATTAATCATCTATTAAACTTGAAATTATCTCTAATTTATGCATAAATATCAACTTTAGTAAAATGACATGCCAATGGAGAAAATTCCTAAAAAGTATGATAACATGCATAATATTCAGATAAAATAAGCATGAATATGATTTAATTAAGATAAGAATTCAAGTTATAAATGCATGTTATCAGTCATCAGGTGGACTCCGCGTCCATCGAATCAGTGTGTTTCGATTGAAGCCCGTGCATCCGACGTCCTTTGTGCCGCCACGTCACCTGCATTGTAGAACCGTGTGGGAACATAGTCCCACACGAAAGAAAAATGCAAGAATGATACGTATATAATGTGGGGCGCTATTACGCTTTCGCGTTAACGCCCCCACTATCTTACCAGGGTCCCACTATACCCGTGGGCCCTCCACATGCGAACCCCTCACATGCCACGTGGTGCCCCTCACGGGCGTCCGCGTGGACCCGTCCGCGTGGCTGATAACATGAATTCTTATCTTAATTAACTCATATTCATGCTTATTTTATGTGAATATGATGCATGTTATCATACTTTTTAGGAATTTTCTCCATTGGCATGTCATTTTACTAAAGTTGATATTTATGCATAAATTAGGGATAATTTCATGCTTAATAGATGATTAATCTTTTGTTTAAATGAATAGAAGTTAATCTCTGTTATGAAATGATTTTTGACTTTAGTAAACATTTGGAAAGATAATTTCAAGATGAATTTATGATTTAAAGTGTTTAATAAAAAATGATTTAGGTAAATTTTAATTCATCTTGATGTCTTCATTCTAAATATATTTTAATTGACATGATATTAAAAAGAAGAGAATTTGTGATCCAATGGAGAAAATTTGGATTAAAAAGGAGTTGTATTTTGAGAAATATGAATTTCTAAAGTTTTAGCCCTTTTTCCGATTTTTATTTGAATTTTAAAGTGATTTTAGATGAATTTCTTTGTTAAAATTGCGAAAAGGGGGGTATTTTTGTGCACAGGGCCCCGACTGATGACGTGGCAGGCTTACCTGACGTGGCGAGCAGGGCCCAGGCGACCGGCTGACGTGGCAAGGCGGTGATGTGGCGCGCGGGACCACCGCACCGTTACGACGTGGCACTAAGGCCACGTGGCAGGACGCGTGTGGCCCACGCGGACGCCCGTGAGGGGCGCCACGTGGCGAGGGGGGCTGGTAAGTGGAGGGCCCACGAGTTAGTGGGCCCTGGTTAGTATTTTGGGGCGGTAACGCAATAGGCATTACCGCCCCCTAATTTATAGGCGCCGGGGATATTTTTTTCTTCCGTGTGGGACTATGTCCCACACGATACTTACCATTCGCAGGTGACGTGGCGGCGTATCGGGCGTGGGATTCTATCATAACGGTGGAGATCGCGTGGACCCGAGTCCACACGATCAGCGATTACAACACGTGCGCAAATACTCACTTAAGTGACGTCGATCGGAAGGCTCACAGATCGCCACGTGGCGACAGGAGGAGGGCTTATCGTCATCAACTTAAGATCGCGCGATCCCGATCTAACGGTCTCCAGTGAAGCCGCGTGGAGGCTCGAGAGCGCCGGATCTTCATCACGATAATCGCTGATCGGACGGCGCAGATGAATCGAGGAAGAACCCTACGATTGCGGTGCGCTCGAGCTGCGATCGAGCCGCGATCGCGGCGCGATCGAACCGCGATCTTACAGCTTTCATCGCGGATTCGTTTCAACTAGCTCAGACGGCATTTCCTGGAGCGTCTGGAGCACGATCGACGCCCGATCAAAGCCCGATCGCGGCGCGATCGTGGTCGATCGTGGCGGAAATCGTGGCCTTCTTGGAGGCTGATTTGAAGCCCAATTCGCGCGGATTTTTCGTGGAATTGAAGCCACGACGCTGCACCCAAAGACTCGTTCCCACGACGCCTTCAAACGACGCCCACGACCGCCTCTATTGCCCACGTTTTCGGGCCTAATTTTCTCTTTAAAACCATGTATTTCCCTAATTTGTTCTTTAACTTTTGATCGACTCGTGAAGAAATTAAGCGAGTTTCGAGGAAGATCTCTAGTTCATCGTCTTCCCCCCGCGTTTAGACTCGATTGCGAAGCAATTGGAGCGGGATTGATCACGAATTTCTCCTTGATTTCATCGAATTTTCCCCTTGAATTCAGAACGTCCACCAGGAAGAATCTGAGCAAATTCGCTTCAATCCACGAGAATTGGAGCCCCATCCTTGCGGAAATTGGGTTAGTAGTGAGATTCGATCGATTATGAGGAGGTAATTTCAGTTTTTATTAGATTTAGAAGTTTAATTTTGCAAATTAGTTCATAGTGTTCTTCATTTTCCCAAAATTTCGATCTGAAAAGTCACTGATTTTAAAAATAGAATATCTCTCTGATTATAATTCCAAATCACTTGATTTTGGTTTCATTGGATTACTCTTTTCATCATCTTTCCGTGGATAGCAAATTCATCAAATTTCGAGTTCATTTGACCCTTCAATTTAACGTTTGACCACGTTGTTCATCTTTTATCAGAAGTCAAACGTTGACTTTCGGGGTCAATTACTTTTTATTGACAAATCAGAATTTGATAATTTTGGTCTTGTTGGATTCCTCTGGTTCTTAGCTTTCTATTGACATATAATTTTCAAGAATTGGATTTCATTTGGGCATTCAATTTGAAGATTTCCTCTGAGGTGTTCATTTCGAGGATTTTCTGATCATTGATTTTCAATAATTCAGAATAAATCCATTTCTTATCCAAAAATTACGAAATATATATCAATAAATTCCATTTCTCTCTAGTTTCCAAATATGTAATTTTCATAATCTTCTGACTCCATTTGATTATCTGATTTTGCAGAACACCTACTGTTGGTCAAAGTCAACGCTTTGACTTTGACTTTTGACTTTTCTCTGTCAAATCCGAGATTTCAATTCTTAAAAATTCTTATTTACCTTATTTATATCATTTCCATATCTCACATCTCATTTTATCTTATTTAAAAATCCTTTTAAACCTAAGTTTGACCAAGTCAACTCTGCGAATAAAGTCAACCCTGCTCTTTGTGGATCGACCCGATACTTACCCAATACTTGATTATTCTATCTTGTCTTTGTGAGTTCGGTTTTATAAATTTTGTTTGACCATCGTATTTGTGTTTTAACGACGCACAAAAACGACACGTCAGTGGCCTCGTGCCACACGTCAGCGCCACCTGCGCCTCGCGCGGGCCAGCCGTGGCTCTTCCACGTCGCATCCACGCGCTGGTCCCGCGTGCCACGTCAGCTCGCCGCCTGGGCCCGCTTGCCACGTCATCACCTGCGGTAAGTTCACCCCTTTTTCGCGGTTTAAATAAGGAAAAATTCATTAAAAATCAATTAAAAATCAATTAAAAATCAATCAAATTCAGAAAAAGGGCAGAAATTTCATAAATTCATAACTTTAAATATACAACTCCTTTTTAATCCAAATTTTCTTCATTGGATCACAAATTTCTTCTTTTTTAACATCATGTCATTTAAAATATATTTTTAAAGAAGAAATCAAGATGAATTAGAATTTACTTAAATCATTTCTCATTAAACATTCTAAATTATAAATTCATCCTGAAATTATCCTTCCAAACATTTACTAAAGTCAAAAATCATTCAATAACTGAGATTAACTTCTATTAATTTAAACTTAACAAAATATTAATCATCTATTAAGCATGAAATTAACCCTAATTTATGCATAAATATCAACTTTAGAGAAATGACATGCCAATGGAGAAAATTCCTAAAAAGTATGATAACATGCATCATATTCACATAAAATAAGCATGAATATGAGTTAATTAGGATAAGGATTCAAGTTATAAATGCATGTTATCACCCGCCGCACGCGATCTTCCTCCCCCTCCCTTTCCCGCGAGTTCCCCCGCTCATCCCCGTCTTCCGCCTCCCTTCGATTCCCCCCCCCCCTTCTCTTTCGGCTACCTCCCCGCTCACCCAACAACCCCGCACTCAGGCCACCCCCGACCGTCCTTCGTCCACTGTCCGATCCCCACCTCCACCTTCCCCATTCCGTGCCGATTTCCAGCCGAACTTCTGCTCTCCACCACTGAATTCCGACGCCCCGCCTCTCCCGAATTTCCTAAGTCCTCCTCGCCGAATTCACTCCCAGAGTACCTCCGGAAACACGTCGTTATCCCCGTCCTTCCTTTCCCAATCATTTCCCTCACCATCCCGAATTCGCTCTTCCCCAGCCCGCCACCCGCCCTTCTCCCAACCTCTGACGGCCTCTCTCTCCTACCCGACCGATTTCCTTCCTCATCAGCGTCGTCCCCATCGCCAACACCTTCTCCCCTCTCGACTTCTCCGTCGACTCTTCCCCTCCTGATTTTATCCTCCTCACATCCTTCTCGTTTCCCGCGATTTCTCTCCCACGCCCCCCTCACGAATTCATGAATTCGAGAATTTACGAATTCAAGAAGGTTATTATCCAAATCTAGCACAAACTCTTGAAAAATTCTAAGATCTAGCACCAACTCTTATTTTCTCCAAATCTAGCACCAACTCTCGGTCTTTTATCCAAATCTAGCACAACCGCAATTGTTGATTCCTTCCAGATCCAGTTAGCAGCTAGGTGAGCCAGGCAAGATCCATTTGGCAGCCACATCATAGAAAGATAAATCAAAGAAGAGAGAGAGAGAGAGTAGTCCGCGGCGGCGAGAGAGAGAGAGGAAGGGAGGGAGGCGAGAGAGAGAGAGATGGAGGGAGGCGGGAGAGAGAGAGGGAGGGAGGA